>CAXAMN010006668.1:1895791-1920806 GCA_963970005.1 Durusdinium trenchii
GTTGTGTTGTGTTGTGTTGTGTTGTGTTGTGTTGTGTTGTGTTGTGTTGTGTTGTGTGTTTGTGAGTTTATGATTGTGTGTTTGTGGTTGTATGTTGTTGATTGTGTGTTGCGTGTTGTGTGTGTCCAATAGTGCCCATTGCGATCTGGCGCTTGCTGATGCGGTCCTGTACAGCCCACTGCGATCTGGCACTTGCTGTTGAGGTCCGGGCGGCGGAAGGAGAAAGGAGGAAAGGAAGGAGGAAGACAACTATATATTTAAACAACTATACAAAAAAACATCACCTGACCGGTAGGGAAACACTGATATATGATTGTTTTTCGGAATTCAATATCCTTAAACCGTCGGGCTCATTATGACCATGGCTCGTTGGGAGCCACCTTGCCAGGTGATCGGTGCATAGGTCATTGGCGCTGGCGCCACAGGCATGGGCTGCGCTGCCTGCAGAGATGGTGTTCGCGCCGCTTGGACGAGGAAGATAAAAAACAACAAAAATGGGTGGAAATCATTGGAAATGTGTCAATGTTTTCTTTTGAAGGACGATCGCAGCATTGACATTGGCTCTTCCGCAACAACTTGTTTATGTTCCTCTTTGCTCTGCCAACGTGGTGTAGATGTGTGCTTGTGGGGTTCGGGCATTTGATCCGGATTCCACTGTGGGGTTACTAGTTCGGTAAAACCCCAAGGGGTCCCAATGACATTGCAGAAGGCTTCACTGGGTAGATTGAGCAAAGGCTTGAATTCCATGTTTCATGCTCTTCTTGAAGGGTGCAGGGCTGTGTATAACAATTGTTGAGGACGTTGTTCATTCCCACAACCTGCTCTAAAAGTATTCCCTGGTGGGAAAGTTCTTGTTTGTCTCTCCCCCTCTCTCTGACTTCCAACCCCTTCCAAACGATTTCGAACGCCCCACGAATCCCACGCCACTGTGGAGTTCCGGGAAACCCGGAAGGAGCGAACTGTCCGTTTCCATGAATCCAATCTAAATACCCGAAGAAAAATGGAAAGACCAGGAGTCACAAAGGGGTGCTTTTTAGTCCCTACAGTATGTGATTGGACAATGGGCACCCCTATCCTCCAAGTTCGGCACCCCTTTGTGACTGCTGGGATTGGATGTTTTTCGCCCCACAGGCCGGAAAGAAGACGGATATGCGTATGGAGGAAGGCGTCTGCTTTGGCAGCCTTTAGCACTCTGCTGGCCAATCGATCCACGGATCTGCGTACGCCGAAATCCTCGCTCCCTTCCAAAGAGGGTGGATCCATAGGGTAATTATGTGGATCTTGGAGGCTTCAAGGTCGTACTTGGGAATATGATGTTGGAAGATCATTCACCCAACATGAAAAATTAACACATTGTAGTTAATCTTCTGAACCACTGTCCCAAATGAAGCGAGTTTCTATTGGAGTCGTATGGTTCGGAACTCTCTGAGGAGTAGGTGTAGGGCTATCCCAAGCATCTGTACCCATCCACTCCACCAAGAAGGGGCTAGAAAGGCGCCTGAAGGATGGGCGTCACCTGAAGGATGCCGGGTCAAATGGACAGATCTGCTGATTCAAAGATCTCATGGATGGCAAGTCCCGTCCGTCCGCATCTTGTGAGAGTCCATGTGAACACGTCTTATGAGAGTCAGGCGGCACAAACAACACCTGTGTATTTGTCTTTGGCGGGTGATGGCACTCCCGCTGTCAAAGGAGCTGGAGGTGGAAGAAGCTTTGGATGGAACATGTGGGGTACAACCACCACCACAACCTGAGCTGCTTTGCTTGAAGATGGACCACAATTTCGATTGATCTACCCTCCTTCTGACAATCATGGAAGTGGATGGCATGCCCCCCCCAAAAAATATACTAAAAAGCACTGGGTGTTTGTCTACCTTCTTCAAGCCTTCTTCTTTGTTGGAGTCCGGGATGGTATATAACAATTAGCGCTCTTCCGATCCATGGTGGATCGACAGCGCTCCTTCCGCACGCCCAATTTCTGCTTGTGTTCAGCTTAGTGCGATGCATATCCGCTGCCACCCTCGACGTTCGACACGGTTTTCTGAGTGGCAACCAGGAGGGTCCCAAGAAAGTTCCAAAGTTAGCAAGTGATGAATGGAGGGGAGGAGTGCAAAATCGGCACATATGTGGAGATAAGGAGATAGTGAGTTAGAAGATGTACTTGCATGTCATGCGCGTCAACCAAGCAGCACTCCAAAGAGCTGTGGCAATCCACCCAGTGATTCAAGAGTTGACCCAAACCACAATGGATCCTGGATATTCCATGGCATTTCTCAATAACAAGCTTGTCTTGAAAAGATCAACAAAACACCATGTTAAAATCGAATACCCAAATCACCATGTCGGTCGGTGAACACCTGTTCCGTTCGTTCCTTCTTCCAAGCTCCACGAGACCGCACGGAGCGCCTGCTTCTCTTGCTCCAGGTGGACCCAGCCTTCCTGGCAAGTCTGAGGACCCCAGACTTGGCCAACCCCAAGAGATCCCCAGGGAAAAGGTCAGGGGCCCACACACTGGAGATGGTGTGTGATGGTGTTTGGAATAGCAATGCCCCCCCAAAAAGACCACACGCTTGGCCGGAAAAGAGGGAGAAACCTCAAAGCACTCGTTCTCAGCTTGCCTTTTACGGAAGCGTGCACTGCGGCTGCACTCCCTCCAAGGCTCTTCAATTAGGAGAGCCCTGATATTTGACCAAGGGGAGGGGCCCTCAGTTCAAATGAGATCCAACCAAGGGGACTTTACCCTAGTTGCTCGAAGCCTCAGATGGGATCCATTTTCGAAGGCACCCGATGCTTCGATGCCAGTTCGGCGTTTGTTGGGGGGCCAGCAGCTGCTAAGGTACCTGTTCTGGTCAAAGAATACATGATATATATAATATTATGATATACATTGACATGCTGGTTGGTGGTTTCAACCTAGTGAATGGATGAAGCTGACATCTGAAACAAGGACTTTCGGACTTTCTGTACTTTTCTTCAGACCTTTGGTGATCTGAACTCTTCCTCGAACTCTCACATGGGGGTGGGCCAAGCTGCATCAACCTGCGATCGGACTGACAAAAATGAACCACACATTTACGGAACGATGAAGCCCCACAATCCATGTATGGAATGTTTATCTACATTGACTCTGAAAACATCTTAAAACCACTCGATTGTAGGTAACTCTTTTATTTTTATTTTTAAACATATATATATATATATAGATAGCAGGTTCGATTTTGATGCCCGAGGCACGCTGCCAGACCCAGTGCTTCAAGCTGAAGGCCCTAAGGCGTTGCCGTTGAGAAATCAAGGACATCAGACGTATGCTCATCTGCAGAGACATGAGTTGTGGGAGCAGTGGAGCACGCCCTTGCGTGCACGTGTTGATTCGGACATGCTTCTGGAGCTACTTCGTGATGCAACGAGACAGACAACGTTGTACCACGCTGAGATCAGGGCAAGCATGATTGCCTGGAGCCAGCTTCCGGAAGTTGTGGAAGTCCTTGCTGCCTCGAATGCGCGTGATGTTGTCCAACAGTTTTTAGACCTTGCATCCGCATCATGGTTCTTGCGACGAGACTTGCTTGCTGCTGTACCAAATGAGACTGTTGAACACTTTTTTGCAGTGCAAGGCCTGTGCATGGATATGTTGCCGTGCATCATTCCAGATGCACCACGATATAAGCCTAGGATGGTAGCACATTTGTTTTCGGGTACTCGCCGTGAGCGAGACCTCCAATTTTATTGGGAACAGATGGGGTTCACTGCACTATCCATAGACATCATTTTCCACAAAGAACTGGGAGATCTAGGGAAACCCGAAACAATGGACTTCTTTATGAAGGCTCTCCAATCTGGCATGCTTGTTGGATGGGTGGCCGGGCCGCCATGTGAGACGTGGAGCAAGGCTCGTAAACACGAGTTTCCAGGAGGACCGAGGCCAGTCCGAAGCTACCAGATGCCGTTCGGCCTGCAGGACCTTACATACAAAGAGCACGTCCAGGTCAGCATTGGGAGCCTCTTGTTGGGGATCTCATTTACTTTGTTCTGGTACAGTGTGCTTTCAGGGGCAACTGCTGTGATCGAACACCCTGCAGAGGTAGGATTGGAGCCCAACGACCCCAGTATCTGGAAACTTGATGTGGTTGCTTTCTTTTTGCATTTTCCCAACGTCAAGAAGATCAGAGCGTTGCAAGGGCACTATGGGGGAGCGACCCCCCATGGCCACTGACTTGTTGATCTTGAACGGTGGCTGCGACCCTGAACAAGTACTCGTGCAGTCCCGCACGACCCAGTTGCCGAAAGCCTCAGCAATCGGCAAGAATGCCGATGGGTCATGGAAGACGGGGGTGCTGAAGCAGTATCCGCCGGACTTTTGTGCATGTCTAGCGCGGCTTTTCGAGCACCAACTGCACGAGGACGGGCCCGAAGCGAGCCTGCCGTTTGACTTCTTGTCGAAGGTTGAGCACTTTGTACAGTCGTTTGACCAGCAGGCTGCGATGGGGCCAGACTTCAACGCGTCTGCATGTAATTTATAATTTGTTGCAATCTGGTCACAGGCAAACGCCTTCGACGCACAGAAGAGGAAAAGAGGAACATATATATATATATATGTAATGGTAGCCCCCGCACCGCGTCCCACGCGGTCGCCGCGTCCCACGCGGCCTTTCACTCGCTCGGGCCTCAAAGTCCCTGCACAGTCGCTCGTTGACACTCCTATTAAGTGTTTTTGTACACACGTCGAATGGAGCTGCCGGGGATGACAGACTGGCTTGCTTCATGATGCATTCCGCGGGCGCGGAAGTAGTCAACCAAATCTCGCAAGGCCGGTGACCCACTCTGGTAGTGGGACTGGCAATAGCTACGATAGCTGGCCAAATCTTCGCTCGTGCTTTCAAACATTTCAGCATAGCTCTTGGAGCCTTTGTACTTCCCAAAGGACACCACCGTCTTTCCCCATTGGGTGATTGTCGACACCCCATGTGGCAACTCGCCACCAGGACTTGGGCTAGCGATCAGGTTCTTCTCGGAAGGCATAGGCGGATCAGCAGTTGTGTAGCCGGATCCGTACGTCACTGGTGTTGATGGAGCCCTGTCCTCACGCAATCGCTTCGATCCATCCGACATAGAGCCAGAAAGGGAAGGAGACCAAGCTTCGTCCAAAGCCAGATCCTCAGCATCACGGACCCGGTGCATGATGGCATCCCATGCACCGCACTTCCTGGCCTTCATGGTACCGCAGGAGTGAAGGCACTCAGTCCACTGGACATCGCCATGGTTCCTCTGTCACAAGCGAAAGGATGACACAAGTGGCCGTCGAAAGTTGGAGAACCTTGTTGAGCCATGTGTGCATATATCTTGGCATTACCACACATTAAGACGTCAAGGAGTGATATACTTCAAGCACGTGCCCTATGGACTGGTCATTAGCTATATCAAGGCAAAACTCTAATTATGCATTGAGGATCACAAACAAAAATGCACTTCTACCTATCATTCTCCCAAGACGGCACATACCCCTGAGTGCTTCAAGCACTCTCCCCAGGCCTAGTGTGCCGATCATTCGAATGGTGTGCGGCAGGTCTTTCCATGTTCACACTATCCTCAACACAAGACTGCGATTTCGAGCTAGAGGCAAACTGTTTTCGTCTATCACGTTCTTGGGCTCTGCGCTGCAACACAAGCTCCTCTGGGCTTATTTGGTATCGGGCGGACCTCAAACAGGCTCTCAACAAGTCAAAGGCTTCTGGACTTTCTTTTGTTAGAGCATCAGCCAACATTCTGTTTGTCGGGATCCACCTTAGTGTTGCTTGCATTCGACGA
Source organism: Durusdinium trenchii (assembly GCA_963970005.1). Lineage (NCBI taxonomy): Eukaryota > Dinophyceae > Suessiales > Symbiodiniaceae > Durusdinium > Durusdinium trenchii. Next base: position 1,901,597 of record CAXAMN010006668.1, read on the forward strand.
ATGCTGTCCCTGAGTATGACGATGTCGATGGCGGTACGCCTATCGTCCAGCGTTGGTGACGACTGGGAGCTCAGGTGGTCGTACAAGGACTTGCAATCTGTCACAAGCATGGTTAACCGGTTTCCCAAACTACCCCATAGGCTTTGTGGACACCTAGAACCGTCTAAGGCTTCCGAAAGGATGAGATTGGTCCATTCCAACATGCTAGAAGCAACCGACATACTTTGGGCCTCTGCACTCAACGTTGAGGAAACAACCCTTGGTAACCTGAAACTCTTCCAATACGCTGGAGAACATTTGCAGTCCTTACCTAGATTCACATCTTTATGCACAAAGCTTACTATGAACCCTGCTTGTGTCGCTCCTGCTTTGGCGTTGGCGAACGCCGCATCTGAATGACACATGAGAGCCAGGTCATTGGGACCAATGGCACAGAAACGAATTTCTTGATCCGAGTGTTGTTTTGCACGTCGGACCGCATGGTTCACAGCTATGGCATCTTCCACACAAGGTTGTGGGAAGGACTGTTGTGAGAAGGACACCTGAGTTGCTAGGTCTGGTCTGGATTGGTTTGCTAACCAGTTCAAGCTGCCATTGATCGCTCTAAGACAACTCACTTCTTTGGCATCGAGTGCAACGTCTCGAACACGAGCCCTTTCCCGACTGAGGTGGAGGGGTCTTACCTTCTCCTTGGTAAAACGGCTCTGGCTCATGGTGATTTCATGTGTATTGGGGTCCTGAAAGTATTGACTACCACAAAAATCCCCAGACCCTTTTCTCCATTTTCTGAATTCGAACACCCGTTGAAGCTCTTGGATGGCTGCTGAGTATTTTGGTCTCTGTCCTCCGGTCACACAGTCATCAACATGAACCCCATAGATCCCGGTCAGTTTTCCTTCTTCTCGAAAGTAAAAGAGACAAGAATCGAATCGTGACCTCTCGAAACCAACCCGTGTTAGTTCTTGGTACAGCTTTTTGTACCATGCAGCTGGCGAGTCGTTCAACCCGTACACATGTCCACAGACCTCTATCAGGGCATCTTCGGGAACTCCAGGGATGCCACCTTTTGGGAGACTAGCGTAGAGAGGGCGGTACCGTTGTGGTAGATCACCCGCTGCTAGGAATGCCCCTTTTACGTCCCCCAAGGACATATTCCAACGAAAGGATGACAGAAGCTGAAAGATCAGATTACGTCCGACCTGACTTAAGGTGGGACTCTGAAGATCACCTTGCATGGCCTTCTCACTGAGATCTGGGTCCAAGTGGCCCTGAAGGCACCAGCGTGCTTTCATGCGTGGTGCCGAGTCATCTTCTTGCTTCACCGTGATGACATATCGACTACCCATGATTCGGTCACTGTGGTGTCTACGGACTCCCTCGGCTTCGGGTCCTAGGACTAATCTGGCTGCATGCTTAGCTAGGATGGTATTCCATTCCAACAATTTGGCCTCGTCGATCTTAATCTGGATTTCGGTCGGGTTACCTGACACGGGAAGCTCTTTAGCAGCCTTCTTCTTGAGGTATGTTGCTACAAGAATTTCATGTGGCGTTCCTTCCCGATACATGGAGATCAGTTGATTTAGGTCTTCTAGAGAGAGGTTATCGCTCCTGGGATCATAACTTTGTTGTTGCAAAACCTCGACAGAACAGATGGCTACTTCATCCTTGGCGAACGTGCTGCCAACTGGTTCCACGATCAGGCTGTCGTCCATGTCATGTGTATGATCATATGCGGCTGCACGTTTGCCTACTGGTTGCTCGGCACCACTGGTGTCATCAACCATGCGCTTTTGGCCCCTCTGTGATTCAACTGTGGAACTCGGCTCAACCGGTTCCGAGGCGGATGACGCCGGTGGCGTGGTGTCTATGACTTGTTTAATGAGCTGAGGAACAATCTCTTGCATCATGTCTTGGAAGTCATCTTGCATCATACGACCCGGCCGGTATAGAGCGGATGCTCCATCCTTGTGCAAAATGCGCCGTCGAACAGGCCGGACAGGCCCATAGCCGGTAGTCGGATCCACCGTGTCAGCATCAGGTGGTGGCTGTGGGATCGTCTTGGATGGCCTAGTGTCAGGCGGCTCTTCGCGGAAGGTTGTTGCCTTGTCCTCCACTGGGACCTGTGTATCGTCACTTTCCAACGGGGTTGATAGTGGAGGTGGACTCAGACTATCATTACATCCTGTTGTGGCAGGTCTAGCAGGCATCGACGGGAGGTCGACAGGGCTTCCTTCCACAGGCCGTGGGGCAGTATCTGTCTCTGGCATTGGCAGCTCGCTCGGATAGCTCTCTGGCACGAGGTCGATGTACTGTCGGCTTTCAAGCTTTCCGGCTTCGATCAGGTGTTTGATTCCTAGGAGTTCCATGTGTGGTGTTTCAACCAACTTTTTCTCCTCATGAGTGGACGGTCGAATTTGTTCTGGAGCACAGCGAAAGACCTGTCTTTTGTGAATGACCACTACGTTTCTGCCAACATAACCCAACACCACAGCAGGTCCATGCCAACGTCCGGTCTTGTCCAGAGAACCGTGAACCCACTTTTGGGATCGCCAATAGGCAACATAGGAACCTGGTTCATGCATGTGGTTTACCCTAGGGCGGGCTGCCAAGGCCAGACGAAGTGCCTTACTGTCCTGCAGTTCGAGAACTGCCTTTCGGGCTTGATTGGCGGATGGCAACCTGTCGGGCCACGGCTTCTTCATACAGTGATGATGTGGCAGGAACTATCTCTAATGGTTCGTCCAACAAGTTTTCTGGAATTCGGGGGTTCCGGCCAAACACGAATTGTGACGGGGTCATGCCATACACCTGGATCAACTGGTTTTTGCAATGTGCTGCACTAACACATTCAGTCCATTCCTCCCGGTTGGAGGGGGAGTGCTCCGACAGGATGCGATCAAGCACACGGGCGAACCAACCCCCGTGCACCTCGCATTTCCCGAGTTGCCAGTGGGCATCAGCAGCTATAAGCTTAAAAGAGGCGCCACCCTTCTCGAGAATCGAGGAAAAGGCGTCGGGCAGATTCGCTCGGTGAGGATCGCAAACGATCTCCTGAGGCATGCCGGCCCAAGACACCCACCTGTCTAGGAACACCTGTTTCAAGACCGAAGATGACTCCCGTTGGAAGATTGGAACAACAATTTGCAACGAATTCTGTTGTACGATGTACCTGAGCGGGCAGGGCTACCTTTGGGCTCTTCTGGGCTAGGCACTGATCGCATTGGAAGGCTCGGGCAGCATTCAGCGCGGCTTCGGAAGCACCACCATGTTTCAGGACTCGGATCAATTGTTGATTGGTGGGATGTCCCAAGTTGTTGTGAAGTCGTCTCAAGCTCGTTTTGACTTTGTCCTCGCTCTCATGGTTCAGTCCTCCAAAGACTGGGCTACGAGGCACTCTTGCAAACGGTCTTCGACCACAATGAGAGATTCAGTCACCGGCAACCCTTGGGTCACTCGCAACACGGCTTTAACAAAAGCAGGGGTGTACTTGGCAGCGTGTTTGCTGACAGCACCTACCATGCGATGATGTCCGGCCACTGGCTGGTGACATCGATGGCTCTCATGTGAAGACCCAGGGCATTGCTTGGCTAGGCATCTCATTCGGTCATGCGAGACCAAAAGGCGGGTGGACTTTCGGATCAACTCTCCGCCTGGGATGCGCAGTCCATAACAGCACATGTCTACCGACACTAGGTGCATCCGTTTGGTTAGCTGTTGCATGGACGGAAGATTCCAAGCTACCGAATCTCTTGGGTGCTCAAACATGCATTGACCTCCATGTGTGAGCTGGAGCTCCATGAGTTCACAACAAAACTTGATGAACAACCGAGTCCACGTTTCCCTGATTGCAACTTCTTGAGGGGTCATGTACTGTCGATTCAAGTGCCACCATCCTCCCGCCCAAGTGCAAGGAGGGCAACAAACAAGCAGCTTAGGTTTACTCACTTGAACATGGCTTTTCAATGACTCCCGATCGGCCTTCCTACGAAAATCCCATCCGGTGCACAGATCTGCCGACAGGACCCGGAGGCCCAGCTTACTCCCTTCAAGACCAAAACGAGGTGGTGAAAACACTTCGATGATGTCATACCGTTCTGTTTGGTCACGGTCCGGCGCCTTGACTTGAGCAATCAACTGCCGATGTTGCTTGGCAGTCCATTGCATCAACCGGAGCCGTTCTTCCTGGGCCGGAGGGATGGTCGGCGGCGGAACATGTCGTAGGAGTCGAAAGACTGTCTTGCCAGTCCAGGGAATTGCATCATGATGGGCGTGGGCACTAAGCGGATCAGTCCAATCGTCTTCAAGGTCCCTGACTGTGGAAGCATGTGTGTTACGAATGTGTTGGAGACGGTCGACGGCGACCGGGCATTGTGTGTTATGTGGTGTGAACCTGGTGGTACGTGGCTTGAGGTGGTGTCGAATAAGCATACGATCCTTGGGCCTATACTCCCAGTAGTCTTTCATCTTTGCATGTGAGTGGTTATATTCTACCGAGAGGCAATTGTCTTCGATCGACTGGTCAGGCTGCGGCTCGGAACCTGGGAACAGACGGGACGCCTGTTCAGGAAATGCCGTCACATAGATGGCATACTGGCCGGCAGCATTGATCTCCATTGGGATATTCACCTTTCCAGCGAACAGGGTGAGGCTGTCATTTGCGAAGTCAATCTGGGCCTGCAACCTCTGTAGAGCAGGCCGAGACAGCAACAATGGTGCCGAGCCCTTGACGATGGCAGCTTTGATGTATCCAGGTCGACCGGCCAAATAGACCGGCATGTCAACCACAGAGGTGCTCACCTCCTGCTCACCATTGCCAAAACGAAAGCTGTTCTGCTCAGCCTTCTCTTGGGGACAAGGCACGCCGTGCTTCTTCCAAATGGCCTGAAAGGACTCGAGGGTTGATCGTCCGACGATCGTCTTGCCACAGCCACTGTCCAAGATTGCATATCCAGGACTACTCACCAGGAAAACCTCGATCTCGGGGCAACTTTCGGCGGCGCAGACAAAATGCTCTTGCACCGGACTGTCGATCACCTGAACTGCGCCAGCTGCATGACTGGAGGGTGCACCAGAGTGTGAACCAGCTGAGATATTGGCCTTACATTCACGCTGCCAATGTCCAATCTTGCCGCATTTGCGGCAGCGCGTTCTCTGCTTCAGCTCCTCGACCTGCACCCGGAAGGATCTTTTGAGGTCCTTGCCAGCTGGGGCTCCTCGCCGACTGTCGGGCGGGGTGAACTTACGCCCCTTCTGAACCATGTTCAGCTCAGCACGCTTCTCACGCCAGGTGGCAGCTAAGATCTCCGCTGTCTCTTCTTCATCGAAGCCGTCCTGGATGTAGTCCTCTGCCGGCAGAGTTGAGCTCTCCTCAAAGCCATGTTCGGCCAGAAACAACTCGACGTCTTGAAAGGAATCCTCACCCGTCGGTTCATTCGACGAGGCAGCAGGGAACTCTTCCACCATATGGACAGCAGCGGATCTTCGCTTAGGCACCACATAGTCGGGGAAGCATGACCTCATGGATTGAGCCAACTGTTCGAACTTGAGGTCTCCTTGAGCTCGAGCCAGGCACACTGCACGTTGTTCCTCGGCCATGCCACTCTGATTCAGCAAGATCCATCCTCTTGCTTCTTCTGGGAATTTGACGCCCGTTTTACGGGCACACTTGTCGAAGCATTCGCGGGCCCTTGCACACCATTGGCGAATGGTCTCGCCTTCTTTGGCCCGCAGTCCAAACACGTCGGCGATGTTCTCGCCGATCTCGTCGGTTCTGTCCAACTCGGGCCACCGACGATCCAGCAATTCGAAAAGCTTCTTCTCTCCCCCCTTCACCTGGTAGTCTTCCTCTTTGAGGTGCTCGACTACCTCTAGAGCACGGCCGGACAGGAGCGTCCAAATGAACGATCCACGTGCCTCTTCTGCCAGCTTGTCCATTGTGCGCATCTTATTGAGCGCCCATTGCTTCCACCTCTTGTACTCACGATGGTCGCAGTCTTCTCCACTAAAGTACCTCAGTGAGGTACCCGCTTCCATGGCTGCACAGTCGCACAGCGGTGCGCGTCCAGCGCACCCACCAAAAACAACCTACCGGAGCCAGGTATCTACCTAGACCTGGCTCCGCTACCAATAATGGTAGCCCCCGCACCGCGTCCCACGCGGTCGCCGCGTCCCACGCGGCCTTTCACTCGCTCGGGCCTCAAAGTCCCTGCACAGTCGCTCGTTGACATATGTATATGTATACGTATGGTCTGGTGACCTCATCGCCGACACGAAGTGCGTTCGGCGAAGCAGGCTTCGCCGCTGCGGCGTTCGGAGAAGGCCTGGCCTCCTCGTCGCTCTCCTCGTCGCTTTCCGGTTCCCCGCCCTGGCGATGGAGGGAACTCCGCTTCAGGGTGTCGACGAGAGTGGTCCCCAACGAGGTATCTGAATCCATGTTCCAATGCCCAATCACCTGGGACCACTTAATGTAAAGCAGTCATGACAACAAGAAGGTACTGGGTTCATGTGCACGCACTATCTGGCAAGCGTGCAACAATTCACCTAAATTGATAATAGGAATCCCCACGCACGTCACAACTCATTGAGGAAGTGGCTGACTAGTTTCGCCAGCCCCAACTGGTTTGCTCGTCACACTTTGCCTTTCATTTGTGATGTCTTTTTTCGCACCAACGCACGCGTTTGGGATACCTTTGAGGCCCCAAATCAGCACGGCGCACCCAAACTCAAGCGTTTCTTGTGTATGCCATCACCCTCAAAATCTCCTGAGATGCCACTTGATTTGTAACATCTCGGAGGTGTGGAATCCTGAAACCATGCGCGCCAAGGTGAGAAACAGAAAGAAGACACACTGGGCCTTCTTTCGTGGACTTCCACGTGCCTTTTCGATGATCGTCGGCCCTTCCTGTAGCGGAAACCCTTCCTGTAGCGCTCTTGGGGCGCCGGACGCAAATCCAGGACATGCTAAAGGGCGTGCAAACAAACAAGCCGACCTGGCTGGCGATCACGGTGGCAGGTCCGGTCGCTGGAGTTGAAGCAGAGAGGGGATTGGGATCAGAAAAGAGGGACGGGACTTGTTACTAGTAGTATGGCCAGGAGCCCCTAGTAGCGTTCTTGTTACCCATGTCTGGACATGTCACTGATGGGATTTGTTGGGGCTTGTTGGGACCCGCTGGGACCCCCTTGAATTGAACAGAGTTTGGAGGTCGTTCAGCCTGAAGCCTGAAGCGCAGAAGTTACTTATGTGAGAATGTGTCACTCACAACCAATGGCGTTGGTGGGTCCCTGTCTATCCCCAACAGGGTTTGACCAAGGTTCGGAATAATATCTTCCCACCGTATACACACATACAATGTTGTTCGGTCACTGGCAGGCATCTTGGGATTTCAGCCCCGATCCGCGGAAGATTTGGTGACGTGGAAGATTGTTCGGCTGCGATGTCCGTACTTGGGAATGGTACCATATATATATACCATATCATATACCACTTCATATAATACATCCCTGGTGATAGATGGGTTGCATGCTTTAGCGGGCATTTTATGGAGAAATGGTGTCTATGAAAACTGAAATATTCTCTATGAGATGGGCATCCAGGTGTTACTATGAAATGGCGTTCCAGATGATGAGAGGTCTAGAATTATAGGTTGGACTCCACGCTGGGTCAGATCTATTCTTTCTATGAACAGGGATACCACATTGCCACTATGAAATGGAAAACCGGGTTCAGAAAGATTCTACCAGCATCGCCACTTCATATAATACATTATAATACCACATATCTATATAGTTAGAATTATATATATATAATCCAACCAACCAATAAAATGGCATGGCTCGGCTCGCTTCACCAAGTCGCCTCTCCGACCAAACACCGAAGACCGAATCCAGGAGAGTCAGGCTGCCCCCACACAAAAGAGTACCACGACACCCAGCAGGAACCATGGTCCTTAGTGACATTGAGAGATGTCATGGGAAGATGACAGAATTTGGACATCTGATTAGAGGGAATGTTAATCGCTATTTGGTTGGAGGCCATTAGAACACATGGTACATTTTGGCTCCCAAAGAAGTACAACATGGTGGAACACATGAACCGCCTTTCCGGGTGTCCTCCTTTTCGTGTCGGGGCTGTCGGGGCTGGAGATATGAGGGGAGGAGTTCTGGAGACTGACGCGACCTCCATCTTTATACTCCATTCCAAGAAATGGACACGCTTGTTAGGGGAATGTTCCTACCAAAAACAGCCAGCCCCAGGCGCGTTTTGGTGTCTGATGTATTTAGTTCTGACCCCTCCAGCTGAATGCGGTTCCGCAAGGTACCGGTGAAGGTTACAGCGGCCACCAACAAGACTCATGGTCTCATGGTGTATGTTTCGTTTGTTTTAGGCAAACGGTGTTGGTACTGGCACACATAATTCAGGTTGATTTCCAAAGTTTGCGCTCTGCAAATTGTGGAACGCAAATAAAGCAAATTGAGCCCAACCAATTTCATGATTTTATGCCCATGCATGCCCCCTGCAAATCTCGAATGGATTGCAGGTGAACCAAAGAATTCAAGAACCATCAGTTTCACCAGGAAAGCACTCAACATCATTGATCAGCCTGGATTCCAAACATAGATTGTTCCACCTCTCTACTGACTTGAAACGTCTAATTAGGTGTTGGATTTGTTTCTTGTCACAACTATTGATGTCCAATTTCCACAAAGAAATGGGCGTCAAACTTGACGAGCGAACGGCTTTTGTCAGAATGGAGTGATGCCGGTTCCAAAAGTGAAGAGCCGTTTCTTGGAGAACTCAGGTAGCCTCAGCAATCTTTTCGATCCAATTTCACCTGCTGTTACATCTTGTGCACATATCATCTGGTGGTACGGCAGGTTCCAAAACAGAAATACATACTTTGCTTCGAACAACCCCTACCTGGAGAGGCGATTTGGAAGACGGGAGGGAGCATGTATTGACGGTTCATCCTGACAAATGTTACGTGAGTTGACACAATGTTTTGATATGTTGCTATCAACTCTGTTATGTTTTTCACACATCATCTAGCATTCATCTGGCATAAAGGCTGGAAAACTTACTGGAATGTATTCTGACATCTTGTCTGCCCAGCCATCAGTTTGACATATGTTCTCGCATCAAAAACGGCACGTCACATGTTCTGAAGTGTGTTGTGACACATGGTCCGACTTTTGTTCGGATATGTGTTCTCACAGCAAAAACATTATTAAACGCACTGACATGTATCGAATTGTCCTGCTATCAGATCTACTGTCCGTTCCGACGTGTGTTCTGAGTTCTGACATATGTTCCGACATTTGCTTTGATATGTGTTCTGACGTGTTCTGCCCTCTATTCTGACATTTGCTCTGACATTCTGCCTGACAGGTGTTCCGACATTTGTTTTGACACGTGTTATGGCATGTGCTTCCGGTAAACATTCTAACATCTGTTCTGACAATTGTGCTAGGCATGGGGCATGCCGTCTGACATGTTTTCTGGCTTATCTGTTGGCATTTGCCCTGAAATTATATACACATACAGACATCTAATCACATACCGTATATTCCTGGCAGCCAAGTCCAGGGGCGCACCACACCGCAGCCGGAGCCGTCAAGAGTCCATGACGCATCGCTCGGCCGGAGCCACCCAAAAAGGGGCATCGCTAGGAGCAAGGACGCTACTAGTAGCTCCTGGCCTTACTAGGAACAAGAAGCTACTAGTAACAAAGGAAATATCCTCATAGTGCTGTTTCTCACCTATCATCACCTATTATCTATCCCGGCCGACTTGTGATTTGCAGAGCGAGCTGACCATCTTGAAGATGTACATTGCTTCGGGGTACCCTCAAAGAAAGCATTTGGTGTCCTCCATTATGGATGGAAACCAGTTGACAAGAATGTGTACATGATGGCCTCGGCTGACGCTGCTACACTAGTCAATATTTTAGTGAGGGAAGACGCAAACTTTCTAGTGGCCTTTGGATCTTTGGATGATGTCTGTGCTTTACTTTCCCGGTCCAAGCACGTAGCTGGACGCACCCTGACCTGACATGAGGGAGTTGGGATACTTGCGACGTTTGAGCCGCTAGTGGCCCCACCAAACCCTGTCAAGGTTGACCGATGACTGAGGTTGACGGCCACTGTATTCCTCTTTGAGGGGCCCGGCGCCACCAATCGTCGTCCTCCTCAGTTTGATTGACGTACCAGGTAGGCGTAAATGTTTGTGCAACCCAAGGGATCTACATCAACCACCCTTTGGTTGTTAAAGGGGTGCATATTGACCGTGTTAGATTGTAGAACCGTGGGGATACTGGCTCCGGGAACCAATTCCAAACCGAGAGCATGGAAAATGAACACGGCGACATGGAGATGGTGTGAGGGGGGTCGCATTAAAACAACACCTTGCATGTCAGATTGAAAACTCTATTTTGAAATATCAACATTGCTCTGAATATGTTTGGGCGAGGACTGAAGTAGAGCATCACCCGTGACAGTGGAAGCATGATTTGTGCGTGTTGTTGCCAAGTCAAGGCCCGGCGCTTTACAAGTGTTAGGTGCACAATCAAAGGCAATTGAGTTGAGGCAATCTTAATCTTGCAATTCGCAACAACAAACCACAATTTCAGACCTGTGTTTGTCATTCTCGATGGCCATGGAAATGAATGCTTATACATCGAAACTGAAAACATGTACTGACTGTTGTCCGCAGACCTGAATGAACTCTGCGATGGAACCCAAACATGCGTCATCAAACTGCATGTAGTCCTCCGATAAAAAAGAACTGAGGAAACCGATAACTGATCTTCGAACTGGAAAGCCAACCTTGCAGCGGCGAAACCATTCACCTCGGTTTCATCACTAAAATCACAGTATTGGGGACCGCTGATGTGTAACAGGTTATTGCATCCTTTCCCTGATTGAGCTCCTGAAGCTGGAGGTTCCGGGATTCACCAATAGTTATCAAAATATGATCCGGAAAAGGATACTTCAGTCAAGTATACCTGAAGTATCCTGAAGTCCCTTGAGCTCCGCCTGTGGGCGTGCCTATCTGGTCAGGGTTCCTTTCCTCTTGCCAGCATACTTGCCAATCTCTCTAGCTAAATTTTATCAAATGTTCATCCCATGAAGATCGAAACAATTTGTGAGCTTTTGAAAATAGTTCAGAGGCTGCATTCTTGCAGCAATTCTTTGTAGAACACTTCAGCTCAAAATTTAGGGCCCCTCAGCACCAGGCATCACAGAAACCGTGCGGTGCCTGTGCAGCCTACCGCGACGTGCGGTGCCTGTGCAGCCTACCGCGCCGTGCGGTGCCTGTGACAAGATCGTCATCGAAATCAGCGCTCGGTGCCGTGTAGGCACAATAGAATATATACCAAGTCACGTGTGCCGTTTGAAGCACCTGCGTCGAAATCTGCACATGGACGTTCACAAAATGCTGCGCCTGCTACAAATGTGCACCTGGATGTTCACAAGGCGATACAGTTGCCACAAAATCTGCGGTTCGAGGTTTGAAAAGGGCTGTGCTGGGCAGCCTGCCTCGAAGTCTGCACCAAGGCTCACAGCGTGCAACCCTGCCAGTGCCTTCGGCCTTTCGCAAAAAAGTAGTTCGGGATGCCAAAGCAAAGCTGTACATACCACGACACTTCTCCAAAAAACGGAAAGCAAGCCACATGCCCAAAGTTCATGATTCACTGCATCTGCAACGAAATGAGAGCACGCCAAAGACCATAAACAAGTCCGAAGTGCTGCGCCATCGAAATACAACCGTTCCGATCTCCTGCACCTGCCATGAAAAGTCAACTTCAAACCACCCAAACACGAGGATTCCTTGCGCCTTCCAAGAAAAGTGACCGCCAAGTCCGAAAATGTGAGCGCAGTCGGGAAAGCACCTGCTCAAAGCTGTCTGGATAGATATTAATATATATATATATAGAGATTATACATTGTCCAAAAAGAACCAGGCTCTACTGTATCCGCAAACCTCACGAAGCAGTCTCAAGGGCACAGCTGGGTCAAGAAACATAAAGACAAAGAAGACACCTCGCACGAAACACGCCACTCTATTGTGTGGGCTGAACGGCACAGAGCCCCCTCCCATGCCGACAGCCCCTAAAGGATGCATCCCAGTGGCATCGTCCAGGACGTCCTGAATGGGAACAAGCGATGAGTGAATCACGCATGAGGCACAAGTGTAAAATGTGGGAATGCACCAGGGGCGGCATCGATTCAGCATCACAAACAAAACTGCCCGGACACATTGGTAGTAGTTGTTGATTTAACAGGCACTATTCAATCTGGTCTTTTCCAGCCAAACCCACTTCAAATCTCAAATGGTATGTGGACCCCTCTAGGGTGTTGCAGTTGCCTCCAAGAACAGTGAATATTGTCTTCTAAACGCTTATAAGCGCGGAGCACCTTGGACGAGATCTCAAAATGATAGTAACCCTCTTTAGATCACAAAAAAGAAAAACAATCACATGTACTAGCATGTATACTAGCTATAATACAGTTTATCATTCTTGGAACGCATTGTCTACATTCTTCAAACCGAGAGAGACCGGCATCCTCCGATCGGCTCCTCCGTGCAGGTCTCGAAAGGGCACTTGAAGGCGTTCTTGATGTGTTTGCCTGAGGACGTTCTCTTTTTGAGGCATGTCTTCTTCCACCGGGCTATTTCCTTGGGCAAATACAAGGAGCTCTGGAGCACAGGGTGGAGTGCTATCAGATGGAGTAAAAAGTCTATCACAACAAAAAGAACGTCTCACAAACAAACAGCAGGCGAACCTCAGAAGCCTAGTCTAGACGTGAAGGCCATGATACAAAAAACACAGAACTGGGCTTCTGTGGGGTGATGCTCAAACGAGCCCTATTTGGGCTCCTGGCATTCATAGCCTGGTGCTGGAACTGGTGCTGCACCGAGTCTTCAATAGTCGACTCATGGGAAGATTGTCTTCCTCCGAGTGCCTTGTTAGCTTGCACGCGTCCTTCAGACTCTGGTCCATCAAAGACAGAACCCATCCAAAAGGAATCCATGTCAGCAAAAATACGCAACAGCACTTTGCTGGCGGTGACCTTCGTGCTCGCTTGGGTACAGTTAGGCCCCACAAGGTGGATCGGTTGCCCAGAACATAAGTATATATATATATATCCATATATATATCATGCATAGACACTCACATGTACCTCAATATGCATGTGTTGTGCTTCAGCCGTGACCCGGGTAGTCTCTGAAGTTGCTCTCTCCTTCTACAGTAGGCTACTTGAGGACTTCCTTTTCTGATCGTTTCGGATTTGTAGAGTCTGTCAAGTCGGATTTGAACATGATCCAGGTAACAGCACCCATTCCATCCAAAGGCCCACCCCAGCCCAAGAAAGGTGGCATTTCGACGTTTTTTGACACCATCAGTTTGAGGTGCCACCCCCTGACAAGGCAAAAGATATTGAATGATTTTGAGTCCAACGCCCAAGTTCATCCAATTTCGCTCATGTTTGCAGCCCCAGGTACCGAACTGAGAAAAGGAGGAGCTGTTGAAGCCGGCAAAGGGGTTCTGTGCCAAACCGTGCAGCGAAGACGGTGACAAAGAAACACATCACCAGGTGCACAACAAGGGGGGGATCTTTAGTTTGGGGAAGAGTCTACTGATGGCATTGGTGCGTCGAAGATTTCACCGAGATTGAATCAAGAACCAGGGTGAGAGCCATCTGTCTGGGTGAGAACCTGTGCGAATTAAAAGGCTCCGGTTGCGAAGGTTGTTGTTGTTTCACCTGGCCCGTCGCCAGAACCTGTAGACGATGAGGGATCCAAATCTCCAGTTTCTGACGGATGATGGCAGTGCATCCCAGGACGTCAATGAATTGCTTCATAGATCGATGAAACCAAAGTTTGAGATATGAATCATCATGGATCGCTCAATTGTCTCTATGCCGTGTCTACGCATCGTGGGCATCACTAATTGAACGAAATGGAGCATCATCTGCCTCCTCTTCCATGTCGGCCGCCCTTTCCTTTGTCCCATTCGTCAGGATTTGCCATCCTAAGGGGAACAGTCTTCATCATGACCCCGAAAGACGGAAGATCGTTGCTTCCAAAGGTGATGAACAAGGGGCATGTCTGAGTCAAGTGGTGCAAGGGTTCTTCCATGAACAAATGACTACAACTGGATGTGGTATATAAATATACAAATATAGTGGGCTGATCTAAGCCTAGTTGCCAGCGTTTTCCTTCCAAGAGGGAGCTTGTGATAGTCCCTGCAATTCCTCCTGCTAACACCATGTTTGCTATACTTGAGCTTCCCGGTGTGTGTGTCTTCTTGCGCCCTCCACACCCAACGACTGAAAGGGTTCCTCTTCAGGGGCAAGTCACAGACCATCAGGCTGAGAAAGCAACGAGATGGTTGATAGCTGAAAACATCTGAAAACCCAGCATGGCCATCTCCCAACGCTGACCCAGCAATGCCTTGTAGGGATCTTGCAACATTGCCGGTACTGGTTGGCCTCATCGGCTGTTTTCCGTGCTAGGCCAAGGCCAAGCGAAAAAGGGACACTAACTGTCCAACCAAGCACCTGTAATCATAATACCTAAGAAGCCCTGAGGCAAAACACCAAGAACAGGAATCCCCACCAAATTGGAATCTGGAAGAAGCATATTTCCCTGCTGTCCTCACTGAACGCCCAGTATTCCTCACATGTTCTAAACGGAAAACACTAATCTGATCAGCTGAATAAATGCCAGGAAGCTTCAACAGGTGGTTTTGGGAGCCCACCACGGGTGCTTCTGGTACCTCTTGCTCCAGAAACACTTGTGGGAGAGTTCAAGTGCTGGATTCCAGTTTTTTACTGTGCTGCTTTGAAGATTTGTCTGCGAGCCAGGCCACGTAAATAAACACAACATATTATATCTGCTGTCATGGTCATGCATTTAATATCGCATTATATGTTATGATAATGAAATAACATTCAGGCATTGCAACCCATATTGCGGGTCTACTCTCCTCATTTTCTTACACAACTCGAAAACCCAAGGGATCTCAAATGTTGACGAACCTTTCTAAGCATCTTGCTACATGGCGGCCGTATGCACGAGCTTAACACCGTGAGTCTGCCAAGTCGCCGTTCAGGCCAATGCCAGGCGCAATAGTAGGAGGGGCCTGGTGGATTTGCGGCAAGCACCGTAAAACAACGTTTCGTGGGGTGAATCAGTTTGGATGATGTCAGCGACAGAATAGAAACAACATATTGACATCTCCCTAAACTACTGCTAGTCAGGGGTGCGCTTAAGGGTCAGAAAGCAATTGATCAAATTCCCTGGCGCAACAAGGGCCAAATGATTTTGGAACTTGAACACCAAAGGAAAAGCCTTCTGTGGTTCTAGTGGGGAAACATTGTCACAGCATGACAGCCCTATACCTGAAAGCCAAATTATCAAATTCTTTTTGACTATGTCAAATCACTGCTTGTTCAAAAAGGAGAGGATTAATCCGCTCTCCCCTGACTTAGGTCTAAAGCTCTACCGCCCTCATGAGTAAGCTTATCGATAGTCAATCAAAATGGCCAGGGGCTGGGCTTATATACCAACCTCACTGAGAGGATGTTGAGGTCAAGCACCAGATTCTTTAAATGCTTTGTCCACAAGTCACAAGTGCTCAAAAGTGTCGACTGGAACCAGGGAGCCAACACCTTTCGAACATTCTGCCTCTCTTTTTCAGCCAATTCTCCCATTGGTGGGACTTGTCCACACCACCTGAAACCTACCCAAATCACCCGGACCCCTGGATCTGAGGGGAACTGCTGTGCCAAGTTCCCAGTTGTGCCTTGTAGGGATTCACAGTGGTTGCCACATCCTGCCGCAACGAGGCGATTGGATGGAGGGAGGTCGCCATCCCGACGGTCACGAATCGGGCGATGGCGTGATCAACCCATTCGTGCAACCCTAAATGAAACACTGATGCATCATGCTGAGCCCATCAAATGTGTGACATATCAGGAGCCCAACTTGTGTGACTCTCCAATTAAGATTTGATCTCTCCTCATGAATCAACTCCGTGCTGTATCTCAACGGTCGTGGCACTTAAGTGTCGTGCCATCCAGCCGTGCCCATCGTGGGGCTTCGGACGCCGATTCACCGGCAGCTGGTTGGAGGCTCCAATGGTGAAGTTCGCTCCATGGAGCGAGGACTCTCACCGGTGAGGATGGACCCTGAGGATGGACCCTGGTTCCCAGTTCCCCAATTCCAATCCAAATGCGCGAGCCATTGTTGGAAAATCGGTGGACCAAAGGTTTCACCTCTACGCTTTTGAGTGGAAAGATCCAATCCCACCTAAATTAAGCTAATGGTTTTGTTAAACAAACATGCCGTTTCTTCTCGATGACTCCAATCGTTCATCGCTCCTCATCTGCACTGGCCAGCAGCGGAAAAAGCAGGAGGATTGCACGCCACATCTCTCGATGAAGTACCGAGTCCCTATCTTCCCATGTCTTTGACCCTTCGATACCCCAAGAATTCCCAAAGCTTGACGCCTTGAGGCATCAGTTCTCATCATCAGGCACTAATGCGGTGCCACTTTTTTGTCTCATTCAGAATGTGCTGATTTCTCTTAGCCAAAGCAAAACGAATATAAAGCTGGACCATGCAGTCCCTTGCTTTGAGGCTGACATGCGAAGGATGAAGCTTCAAACACTGCTCCCCCAAGCGCGAGTTCTCGGAAAACACCAAAACATATCAAAACATATTCAATCATATTTAAACATATTGAATACTTTACGGTTTGGGATCCCAACAACGCTACTTGGAGGACGAGGCGGATGAGTTTGTGAATATGACCAACGCAGAAGACACCAGCCAAGGGAACTGCTCTTGCGGCGTTCGATGCACATGCGTTGGCAGCACGAGAAGCTCTGATTCATTCGGTCTATCCTCTTCCTCCAAATGCCCCTTCAAACAATGCCTCCAAACTAGGTGGCTCTACACATCAATCTACCAGGATCTATCGGAAACGATGAACACCAAGAAGTAGCACATCAGTGTGCCAAACTCGAGGCTCACCTTTCTCGTGGGGTCTCAAACGACCGACCTGTTGGTGCCCCGTGGCTGTTCACCACCACTGGGAATTGAGACTAGGGTGCAGAAAAGAAGAACAGCGACCGCAACTTGATCAACTTATTCTTGACATCAGTGCCCCCCCCCCCCAAAAGGTTCCGTTTCAACGTCTGTTGCACCTTCCTTGATTCTGGACAAAAGAAAGTAAATATAAAACGACACTCTTCCACCAAAGCCTGCAAACTCCCCAAGATTGAATTTAGAACAGCGCGCCTGAAGAATCTATATCAACAAAATCCCCATTCGAAGAAAATACATACACTTATAATTTGCACTTCAGAAGTGCAACCTGACCAAACCTTGTAGCTAAATGCCCGGGCTTTCATAATCTCTCATCATCGCTCTGATCAGGTCTCCCATTTTCCCTAACCGCGATGAGCGGCGCTTTGGCCGCCGATTTGTCGTGGACTCACGTAGACTGATGTGCTAGGAAGTGGCCAAACCAATTTTGGAAAATCATTATTGATTCCTACAAGATCGGGAACCAAGTACAACGAATTGTCACTGTCTGTATGTTGCTCAGTGATTGCAATTTCACCAATTCTTGGATAGGACAATCATAGAAGTAGGGTCTGCCATTGACTTTGCCTTAATGATCTTAATTGAACAACACGTATTTTCTTATTCGTGCTTGATCCCCGTCCATCCAATTTTTCATCACGATCACGCTGACTCTGAAGACTCGCTGTCCGACAGCGTCGTAACGGTGTTGGGCCAGTGGAACGGGCGCGGCCAGCCCCGGCGGGCGGACCCGGGTGGCCGCGCGCAGAAGAGGTGGATGGCCCAAACGACGGAGGCTAAAACGAAGCAAAGGCCTCCACCTGTGCTTCTGTGCATGGGACAAGGCCACGGGGTCGGGGTCCTTCAAGTCGTTGGTCGGGAAAACTGTCAAGAAAACTGCTACTGATGGCGCTTCAAAACTTGAATTTGTTGCAGGAGGGTGGATTTGGAAACGTCTACAGTGGGGCAAAGTGTTTTTTGTTTGTTTTTTGAACGCAATGATTTGGATCCAAAGGTGTGGATGACGGGCAGACTCAACCCTTGGGACAGTGTCTTTGTTGTTGCCTTGTGATGTGACCTGTTTGTTGGATGGATGCTTGTCTTTCCTCTACCAACTAGTGTTGAACTTGGGGTGCCACATGATCCATGTGTTCGTCTCAAGTTCCTTGTCTCTTCCAGCTCCTCTGGTCTTCTGGGGCCAAGTGACTCACCAAAAGCACCACAGCCAGGGTGTAGTTCTGCGTGCCCCGCGTCAACAGCACCGTCTTCCGAGCGCCCAGCTGCTCGACCGGGAAAGAGGAGCTGATCCTGGGAGTGAGTTTTGGGTGGTTGCGCATGTTCCACATGTCATCAGGAGACGCCGAGACGCATAGATCTACCAAGACCTACCGGGGGCAGCCGTGGTTCTTTACAAAATGCCGTAAATGCATGTGCATCGCAAAGATCCACATGACCTTACATGTGGACTGTTCCTGAGGTACTTCCTCCTGCGTCGGCCATAGACCCCTGGAGTGTTTTTGCGGCACTGACAGTGACCAGAAAGGATATGTGCTTGTCAAGCCACTTGTTCGCTGTGTGCATTGACAACTTAGGACGCCCCGACGCACTCTTTGCGGCATTCCAAGCAGAGAAGGAAACTTGTGGGATCTTGTTGGTAAGCAACGAGGGATGGGTAGCAGAAGCAGTCTAGTAGTCTAGGAGCAGTTGCGGCAACAGCAAATCACTACCAGACCAGCAGCCAGCACTAGTCACTAGCACGCCAGCAGGGGCAGCAAACCACCACACCAGTTGAAAGGGTCGCCGGGACGCAGACGGAGCTTTTCAAAAGCAAGCGCAGAGCTGCGGGGCGAATTCCGGTGCAGAGCTGCGTCCGCGAGGAGCTGCTGTGAAAAACGCACAGCCGCTTCAGTTGAACACTTTTGTGGGCCATCGTTCGCGCAGTTGGCGCTTTCTGCGAGTGCCACTGCACAAGCCATAGAGCCATCGAAAAATGCATTGCAAGACATCGCCGTGAGTTGTGCCTTTTCGGCGTACATGCTGGCCAAACAAGAACAGTCACAGCAAACGCAACAATGCAGGTTGGACCAGTGAGCGTTAACGCGGCCAGGATCGGGG
>CAXAMN010006668.1:1930882-1997818 GCA_963970005.1 Durusdinium trenchii
GGGGGGGGGTCTTCGACCTGAAAAATCAGGGGTTAGGATTTGCACCCGGTCGAAAGAAACCTTGCTATCGCAAGAGTAACTCCAGCTAGCTTCGCTAGCTTTCGTGATATATAGTATATATTATTAAAGTATATATGTTACAATATGTTGATCAAATTAATTATATAACTATTTGGATAATCTCATTTCTGAACAAAACACATTGGGTGCCATAGTTGCTTTCATCCAAAGCACCGTTCAACCGTGTTCAACCGGATCGCAGTTCGTCCGACCGTTCACTCCCGGTAACGAAGCTGCAAAAGTCGACGATAACCGTCTCCGGAGGTTCTGCTTTTTGGGATTACAAAGCCCATCATCCTTATGGGGTGGGTTTGGAGGGTCCAAATACCTTCTGAGGAGGTACTTTTACTTGGAGCCCTAGGGTATACAACTTTTAACAGTTTAACAGTTCCCGGACGTTTCCATCAAGACGCTGGATTGGCTGCTGGAGACGCTTTCCGTGTCGGAGACGCTGCTCGACGAGGCGCTGGGGTCCCGGTGCCTCGCGACGGTGTGTTGGGTCGAAACGGGGCGATCGCGGCCAGGTGGTTTTGAACGTTTTTCACTGGGTTTTTCAAGAGAGGTTGCTGAGGATGGCTCCCCATATAATGAATCTTCCTGCATGGGCAACTGGCAAAGGCGTGAGTCAAGAGAATGAGCTAGTGTGAGCTCCCTTTTGGAATTGGTTTGGAAAGGGGGAGCTGAAAGTTACGGGATGAGAGACTGGGAATTGACATGAGGCCCAAAAAGGAGTTTGAACAAACGCAATTATGGCATTTTATGTGTAAATTTGGTGATAAACGCCGTTTAGTAGCCCAGCGGGGCAGCTTGACCAAATTCATGTCGCGGTTAGATCATACATCTCCTTTTGGGAGAGTTTGGAGGAGGTTAGCCCGCGCCAAGTTGGATTCATCCGAAAAACACACATTGCACCTGCTCTGTCGTCCCACATTTCCCTTGTGAACCAGGACCTTGGATGACCTCGGTCTGCTGTCCTGGACCTGTCCCATGTGTCCTCCCATTGTGCATCTAGATGGCCGTTCGGCAGTGTCCAGCAACGAAGTGTCCAGCTTGCTGGTGGAGCGCACGTTGAGCCTCCAAACGTACCAGGAACATCCCACGCAACGCGTCCCCCGGAACCCACAGTCCACCTGGCCGGGGAAGGAAACAGCATAAGACTCTACAGTTGACAAGTCGTCCTGCAACTGGGAATCAAAAATAATAGGATCAAGTAGGATCAAGTCTGTATCTCCAGAGATTCCGCATAATACCTTTGAGGTGGGGGATGTGATATGCGTGAGGGATGTAAAAGGTATCCATTGTGCGACCTTCTCAGAAGGTATGCATGCCAAACCCACTGGATCCAGTTACCACTATAGTAGGTATAACTAGTGGTTCCAAAGGCTTGCACCGGAGACCTACTGTAATACTAGTATCCCTGGTTCCTTACATAGTGGATGCCGCCGGGATTCACTCAGAAAAGGATTCCTACCCCATGTCCCGGCCTTCTGAGGTGAAGGGCTTTACAAGACTTTTCGTATGATGGCACACATGACCCACCGTGCTGCTCCATTGCAAAATCCCTTTGGTCGGACCATCTGGCAATCATGTTTCCAAACGCTGCTATGGCTCAATAGAGGGCACCCCTACCCCCCCAAAATACAAGGTATAGGTATGCCTCATACAAGAAGACTACCCTATAAACGAACCTTTTCCAAGTAACACTCCAGACCCTACCGACGCTACCGCCCTACCTTCATCCCCAGCGGGCCTGGTGTCAACCTGTTTCATGCCTGGCGAAACCGAAAGGATACTGAAATCGAAATGATACACCTGGACCTCTGAAAGGGTCTTTTGGATGACACATGGAGGGTGGAGAAGGTTTTTCAACCATCCCGCAGATTGGTGACCCCGAAAACAGTTTTTTAGTGCGTCATTCATCTTCCGAGGCTCCTTTTCAGGTCCGTGTTGGCATTCGAGAGCGTCTGAAACCAACGCAAACGATATCTGGGACTGGATTGTTGACAAGCAAGTTCGGGTTGCTGAAAAGAGGGGTCAATGTAGGCAATTGTTCCAGGTCCATGCACGGATCATTTGAGTATTGTGAGCATGGAACAAAATGACTGCCTGTTGAAATACAATGACATACTATGAAATACTTATATATTACAGCCAGTCCTTCTAGTTCTTTCCACAGTTGCTCTCTCATGGTGATCTAAGGCTCTCCAGTTCAAGATCTGGTACTTGGAGAGGGAGCACCAACAGCACAACCAACAATTCAATTGGGGATGCCCCGTGTCAACACCTTCAATTCCATCACAGCACACCAAAACGGTGGCAGTTTGCGTTAAACTGCCGTTGCGACCAATGGAGTGGACCGAGATGAGATCGCGACCGTCGAACTGTCGTGGACCATTGTGCCTTCAGGGTAGTTGAAGGCAAAGGAGGAGGAGATCTGCGCTGAGGGCTGCCAAGAGTGGCTCCTGAGAGGAAGTGTCTGTTGAAAACACACAGCCAGAACATCAGCAAAAGAGAAATAATGCATCTACATATAACCGGATAACCGTCCTTAAGTACATGAAATACGGAATTGGGCCGCCAAAGTACATTCCGTCATTTCAATTGCATATTCTAGGTACCCTGCTTCGACCAAAAAACAAAGGGAATTGTAATATTCCCAAGCGGATCAATTTGGGTACTTGAAATTGGAATATCTAAGTTTGTGCGTGCGGATGTTTCGATTGTGGCAAGCGGGTGTTTCGATAGTACAATCCTGAGATTATTTTAGGGACCCCGATATTCTATGTATTGTATTATTCTTTTGGTTGAGCGCCGCGGGATTGAGTTGCACCAACATTCTATTCCATGTACTTCAGGATGGTTATAACCCAATAATTTTCACCTTCATTTATTAATGTTTCCCTGGACCCCCAAACTAGTAACCTGTGCTGGCTTACGAATTACGATTCACACTTGAGGCGGCTTGGTGGATTTGGAGTGGAACCGCTCCATGAATTGCATGGCTTCTACGTTGGAAGATAACATGCAATGCTTTGGTGTTTTGAATATTTCTTTGCCAGGCCTTGTATGCCGATCACACTCAAATGTTCATAAATTGCTGCGTAAAAGGAAAGCGACTATATATATATATATGTTATGATGCGTTCCTTTGCTGAAAATGGTGGTCTTCATTGCCAGGGTGCGAACGGCAAGAACTCACTTCAAAGGTTGTTTGTTCTCCAGTGGCCTTTGTGAATGCATTCATTACGAAGTGTAAATATATATATATATATACTGTGTATACATATCTATATAATATATATATATATATATTCGGATCCATCCGGCATTGCCTTCTTTCGGAAACGAATCTATGTGCATACAACTTGGAGCGACTGCGTCAAGGTCCTACAATCTGCTCAAACTACATCGTCCTCAGTCCCAAAGGTGTGAAAATGTATCCTCTTTTAAATCTAAAACACTGTTTAACCGTGTTTGACTTACATAAGGCAGTGGGATATGAACATTGAACACCACTATATACCCGTCCCAAAATATTGCCTTCTGACTGCCTGGAAGCTATAATGATGCTCGTTGCACGGCTAACAGCCCTTTACCTCCTTGAAGAACGAGCAAACGTTGCTTCCGGCCAAGGTGTCAATGGCGGATTTGATGTTCCACAAGCATTGGTTCCATTCCAGCAAAACAACATCTGCATGACCATTCCACTCAGCCTGTAGTGCCAAGCAAAGTATGTAGGGGCACACATTGAGCTTGACCTCTCAAAACACCGAAAGCAAACCTCACCTGCGAAATAAAGTTATATATCTACGACACGACTATACTTATACGTAACATATACAGTTATACACGGTTGTACATGCTATGCAACCCCACAGAAACAACACGCATGTCAACAAACGAGAAACTTCTATCCCGACAGGATAGAATAAACACTCAATGCCTTCAATCTCGAAACAGCATTGACAACCTTGTCGAGTGAAACAACTTCGAATTCTAAGGACCACTTGCGTACGAGGGCCAATTCCAGGAGTAGCTCTTGTTGTCTTCCTCTACTACTCAGGATAAATATGTACATATATATATATATGTTTTTTTTACATTATTTGTGATAAAATACTGTACTATTATATAAATACTGAAGGCTTGCAATCAATGCTTTGTGGCAATCGCTTGAGATGCACCAACCTCCTATGTTTTCTTCAGCAACTTCTTATTCTTCTCTGGGCAGTAGGATGGACATCGCGACCCCCCCCAACAGCAGCTTCATGTACATTATTGCTTATATGTCAACCCTAAACCCTAAAGAGGATTGAAAGATTGCTGTGGGTCAAAACTGGGGTAGTTTGGGAGAGACCACCGAATATGAATAGACCAACAGCTGTTGGTCAACTTACCATTGATGAGGGCTCCCCCTGTTTTGATCCACAGGCATAACATTAAGAGAAATTGCTTTTTGATTGTCAATTGATTTACATGTGTCATTCTGAAACCCCCTGTAACAATGGATATGATGGTTACTTTGCAGGCCTTTCTCTAGGTTGTGAACTGCTCTTGTTTACCGACTGTTACAGGTTTACTGGGACACAGGGACACAAAAGCCTGTTTTATAACTGGTGTAATTCTGTGTCTACAACAGTCTACCTTTGTGTGAGTCGCACCGGGAGACCCTAATTCGGTCTTTTCCGAGTCGGTCCACCCACGAAAACCAGACGGAACGGTGAGTCGGTACCGACGACCTGGACGAGTCGGTCCACGTACCGACCCGGTGAGTCGGTACGAGGACCGATCCCGCACCTGGGGACCAAGATGTCCCTGCTGCCCGTCGCGGGCAAGATCTCCTGGGCGCCACCGGGACCGAGCTGGACGGAGATCCGGAGATCCGGCGGTTCGGTCAGACGCCGGTTGGTCGGACAGGTGCCGGGAGATGAGGATGACCTAGATGGGGAACATTCATGATGTTGTCAGTTCACACTGGCATTGAGGGTGGACTTGCCAAAACTCCTGAAGAATCTGGGTGATGAGTGTTCTCCAGTGAGCTATAGAGAGAGAGAGCTCGGCTCGACCTTTTTTGCAGCCAGGCTCGACAGAACTGACTCGCGTTCGAGCCACAAAACATCCGTTCATCCTCATGCTGTTTCAACAGACATTTCATCGGATCTGCTGATCGGATGTTGCACCAGGCAGATTGACCCGTGGGAAAACGTACGATCTATATATCTGTGGTAGGGTCCAACGAAGTTCTTGCAAGACCCCAACAAGGCCAGCCAAAGGAGCCTTCTCCACCCTTGGGACCCAAAGATAGGTGAAGCTGGACACCCTCCTTTGAATTCCTACTGAACCCCTCTGAACCTCTAGTAGCGTCCTTGCTCCTAGTAGTATGGCCAGGAGCCCCTAGAAGAGTCCTTGCTCCTAGTAGCGATGCCGGGAGCCCCTAGTAGCTTCTTGTTCCTAGTAGTAAGGTCAGGAGCCCCTAGTAGAGTCCTTGTTCCTAGTAGCGATGCCAGGAGCCCGTAGTAGCTTCTTGTTCCCACACCATCCAAAGCCAGCGTCACTCTTCACACGTCGCATTTGAGTGGACAGCTCTCCCTTCACGCTGCTCTCCAAGATCAAATCCCTACGACCGAGAAAGACACGTCTGGGCCGGCCGATCAGAGCGTCGACCTACGACCTGCGAACCACAAGTCCAATGCATGGAATGGACGACCAGGGAGGTCCACCGGTCCGGCCCAAGGATGACCGTGCTGTTGCGAAGAGGAAACAGGTGGAGAATCATGGAGAATCCACGTACCCACTCGGAGAGTAGAAGTGCTCTGTCTGATTCGTTCCTGCGAAACGTGTGATGTTAAGATCAAGATGTCAAGAACTCCCTGAAGTCCGTCGCTCCGGCGCCGAAACAGGTGGAGAAACACGACCCAGACGGTGAAGCAGGTTAGGCTGAGCCTATCTGATAGACCCATCGCGTCTCTGTCCGTTGGTTTTGGGGCTGACTCCTTGGCGCTTTTTGTATTGGGCAACTGCGTAACTTCGTCCACGGTTTGGACGGCCAGGTGGTGCGGATTGCGGAAAAAATGTTCCAGACTCTCCATGTCTTGTATTTGGCTTTTGCTACATCGAGGTAATGGAGTACGCGGAGTGTCTGGGAAATTAGGCTTGTTGGACACAACCAGTCATATAGACATAGGTGCCTTCAAAACGGCCACGAAACTCAAGCTGAATCACCAACTAAAAAGGGATTTCAACAGAGTTTCAAAGGTGCTATAAATGTAAGATCAGATTCAGAAATCCTATGTCTTACAACTCACAAGTTCTAAAAGCCAGCTCTTTCGAAATTGATGACACATGTATGCTGGCTACCTCACTGCTGTCCAAGCCTGGTATCTGGGAAGAACTCCAACATCAAATAGGCCTGGCCAGTGTGCAACAAAATTTGAGGGTTCATGCTTATTGTCGTTGCTTGTTTCCAATGGATGGAGCATGAAGAGGAACACACACATCCCATCACCATTTTGCTCTAAAAACCACGCATCCAAACCAACTCGACAGCTTGAATATATAATGTTGCTCCTACTGGATCTCTGTGGTCATAATTGAGCCCGGTGGGTGAATCGGTTCAATCCCTTCGAGGGGGACATCCCCAGGCATCACCCCCGCCATACCTCCTCATGTACCAACCGTCTCCTTCGTACCAACCGTATTCCTTCTGTGGCTTCACCAAGGAATTGTGAACTCCATAATGCCACTTGGCCCACAAAAAAACATGGGCTCTGTTCAATCTACTTAGCACTTGTTTGATCCTTAACAATACTGACAATACTTATATCTTTATCAGTATTATACCTTCTGCCCTTAAACATACTTAAACCACGTATAATATAGGTTCCACCACTGGTTCCACCACTAATTATCTGAAGCCCATTCTCGTCCAAAGTGGCCGACCGTTGTGCCCGAGAAGGAAACTGCTTCCATGGCGCGAGGCGAACATAAAACACACTGAGTGTCTATAACCGGTCCCGACGTGGCAGCTGATCCTGCTAGGGAACAGCTCCTCGTCTCCGATAGAAAAAACAAAAACAACAACACATGTTCGGGGGACCATCCACCGATTTCGGTCCCGATTCTCCTTTTTTTGGATGTGTCAAACCCAGGGATTGCTTCTTTTTCTGGGCTTTCCCGGACCAGTCTGCCAGGTCCGACTCGATTTTCTTTCACGAGGCGTCGGCTGGGCCTTGAAGATGTCAATCATCATCGCCAGGAGCGGCACCACGAACCCGCCGGTCCAAAAAATGGGCTTTTGCATCACGTGGTAAAGCATCTGGTACCTTGGAGACCATCCGGTGACCGGAAAAAAAAAAAGACTATAGGTAGTTGGAACTACTTAATAGAGTAGTGAGTTCCAAGTATTCAACCATGTGCATCCAGTGACTTGACCCACCACCCCTCCTTGTTAGAATCCACCTGCCCAAGGACTCCCCTTTCTTTGGGGGGAACTCCGACGACCTGAGAGGGGGGAGGAGGGGGGAGGTCTGCGACCGCTCCATCTTTCTACCGGAGCAGGTTGGAGCACAAGCGATGGCCTCCAACCTACTAGCAATGGCAATCCAAGTCACACTTCCGGAAAGAAGGACGGCAACTGGCAGTAGACGATGGCGAAAAGCCTTGCCGAGGTCTTAGTCTTCCGAAAAAGGCCGAGCGAGACATGTCACCGATGATCTACTTGGACCCGAGGGCTTTCAGCATGTGACGCCCATGCGCCCGGACCCGAGCCTCTACTTCGGGAGTCCAAAAACTCTGAATCCCCCTATAAGCCTTGACTTCGCAGTGCAACTTCATAGTCTGTGGACTTGTACGAGTAAGGTTTGCAAAGATTAAACATCCATTTACACATGCTGATTCCTGAGTCATTTCTCTGGAAAATCAAGCTTAACCCTTTTCCACCTGTTACACCATCCATGCTTGTTTTGAGTTGGCTTGAATGGAACATCTATATAATCATCCCCGAAAAGGCTGAAACGTGTGTAAAGGCTATATATACAGCTTTATACTTTTCCTGGGTAGGAATGGGACCCGAAGGTGAACTTGCCTGCCCATTCGACCCCTCCACTACCACTCACCCAAGACCCCTCCAGGGAAAAAAAAAAACATTCTCAGCTCCAAAGACCCTCCACAGGATGTACCGGGACCTCAAATTCTAAAAGCTTAGTGCCAAATGATCTGGAGCTTCGCAGCTTCTCCAAGATGTTCCTTCGAGTGACCCTTTGAGATCCCAAGGATCAGGTCAAACACATCCAGCAACCGGTCAATAGGAAGATCCCTTTTGCCGCAGCTTTGCAAATCATCCGGGAAAAAATAAAGAAGAAAAAACGCTCTAGGCGCCCGCTTGATCTCCGAACACACCCCGCATTCCCAGCCAAATTCCGACTGTGGGTTCCGTGTCGCCCGAGCGACAAATAGGTGGCAAAGGAAGCCACCAAGGAGGCCACAAAGACCCAGTTGTAGGTTGTAGTGATGAAGATCGCCCGGTAGTTCATGGTCACCACCACCTGAGAGAAATACACAAACCGGTACACTATATTAAGATAAACTGTACATATATATAGCAATACTATATAACTATGTACCTGCACAGCTCACAACATGTCACAACCAAGAGTGCTTTTCACTTGTTCTCTTTCATGTGTGCCAACCTGCTTATCAAGTGTATACGCATCCAAATCTTGGGTATAATTGTATACTGATTTGAGGGTTTGGTAGATCGTCCCCGGCATCCTGAAGGTCATCTCTTCGGTGCTGGGGAAACCCATGGGTTTGCCCGGTTTGGGTGTTTCAGTGATAAGACCGTCCTGTGACTTGGAGAAAGCAGAACTGCTCAGAAGCCATGAAAAGAAATAGCTGCTCAGCTTACAATTCGGGCCAAGCAAGAGATAGGTGTCTACTGAAGTAGACATCGAGGTCGACCAAGGAAAGACATTCGGTCTCATCACTTCGGCCCATGGGTTCGAAGCCTATCCGAAGCCCATGTAGTTCAAGACGCTCATGGATGGAGCTTTCAGGCAACTGGTGGGACACGAAAGGACAGGATCTCACCCAGACCCGAGCCGAGACAAAGGTGACACCTGTGTGGCTTACATGAGTGACGCCGTTGATGACGCCGGGAACACCTCATGTTAGCTCTGTCACCCTATTTCAATGCACATCCAAGTACACAAAGGTATCTCTTGGGTATATCCTAATCCCTGTAACAGTGGATGATGATGGTTGGGTTGCAGGCCTTGTTCAAGAATAGTGTTGTTTACTTACTGTTACAGGTAACAGGACCATGCATATGTTTTTTTAGCTCTATGTATAATATGATAACATCAAGTTTCTCGTCTCCATGAGACCAACCTGTAACACTGTATACTAGTACATCCCCACCGAAACCTGTACAAGAGCTAGGCTCGGAGGTGGTAAATTAATGGAGACACAGGGGACACCAATAAGTTGATACCAAAATCTATACAGCAGCCAGCCCAGTCTTGATTGGGTCTGCACTGTCACAACATGGGAGAGTCCATATGAGCCAATGGGATGCCCTGAAAGCTTGCAGATTCGTTTCCCTCGCCGGTATTGTGGGCATTTGAGCTGCCCACACATACCCATGCTCCCCAAAAATTCATCCCCGCTGTAGCCCGCAATAGTCTTGGGGAGCTTTTCAATGCATCTAAAATAGTCATCACACGCACTGGACAGCCAGTCTAGCACAGGTGACCACAGCTAGTCTCAAATTGGCGCACATGGTCTGGATCGTGTTTTTGTGGGGACTCTTCATCTCGCTGGTGTCTCCGGCCTTCTCCGGTGTCTGTATTCATCCCAGTCCAAGTTGCCCAGGAGAAGATCATGAAGCTGAAGGAATAGTAGGACCCCGTGGCACCGATGTCAAGGTCTCCCACACTCACCACAGCGACCTGCAGCTCGGCAGTAGCGCTGCCGTGCGGATGCGCGCTGCCGGCCGTGCGGCAGCGCGCGGGCGTGTGGCGTGTGCTACCGTGACCATCATGGTCATAGTGAGCCGTGCTTTTGATCAGTGTCTCCAGATCAGTGTCAAGGGGGGTTAGCAATAGCTTGTCGGGTTCACAGCAGTCTTTACAGTGGAACTTGGAGTGCACGAAAACAAACACATACAGAGGCTCTCCCGGAACACGTGCGCAAGGTTTTGATCTATCTTAGCAGCATACCCCACCACAAATACGATACACCAACACAAAGCTTTTCTGCCACTAGTCAAGACGCAGCTCCAAATCAAGTTTTTGAAAACCCTGTACACCCGACCTCAATCGACTTCACACTTATTAACTGAACACTCCTTATGGGGAATCTCTGGTCGAATCCTAGGCGTCTCATGACGAATCAGAGGATCTGCTTGGAAAGAAGGACTGGAGTCCAGTCCAGCCATCCCAAGCCTCTCCAGTCCAAGCGACGGTCATGATCACCATGGAATGGACAAAGGCGGATAAAAGCATCTCAATCATCTTTGTGAGGTTTAAATCCTCAGCTCTCCCACTGATCTCTGATGCCAAAGGGAGAGGCGGCACCATCAGGCTTTTGCAAAAATACTGAATACAACGCATCTACTTTGAGTTCATGGACTGCTTCTCTGATGATGGGGCGAGGGGTTGTTTTGCCGGGGAAGTAATCAATTGTGTGGCTGGTCGGTTTGGTGGTGTTGGCCAATCTTGCCAATCCACTGTGGTCAGAAAACTTGCACAGTCACATACCAAGATATACCAAGCATCATCGGAGCCTCCAAATGCGGGGAACAAAAAACCAATAACTATGACTATAACCAGAGAAGTCTGTTGAAAGAGGCAACATGATGCAGTCAGATATCATACCGATCGGCAAGCAAGATCTGGTTCTTGAAAATAGGTCTGAAACTGCACCCAAAGGGCCCAAAAGCACAATTTATACCAAACTAGACAGTAGTAGTGAGAAAAAACACGTATCAATTGCAATGTCCCAAAGTAATGTTATCGTCTTTAACTCTTGTCTTTTTCGGGGCTAGCAATGCATTAGTAGTGTTTTTGGGCGCAAACCAATACTCAACTGCTGAGCGTGGGGTTCTTTCATCAGCCCACATGGTCCACCACGGCAGTTTCCGTGCGGCTCTGGAGCCGCCCTCCCCACGGTCAGGATCCAAGTCTCCAGCCCCAAGCGACCCGTCCTAAGAGCGATGCAGATGGAAGGCCGAGAAAACCAGAGTCCTTCGGGGACTAAAGAGTCGCCGGTGACTCTACTAATTACATGATTTACTGGTTCTACTCAAGATTCTTCCTTGATGAGGACTGCGGACTCCATAAACACCATTCAGCTATCTTCCTGCCGTCTGTTTTGTGAGCGTGTTCAGCTCTCCTGCACCTCTGGTTTCACAGCAACAATAAGTAACTTTTGATACCCAAACAACACACTTTCCACTCAGCCGGTTGGCATGAGGACCCACACAACACACCTGTTTCCGAACCGACATGGGAAACAAGGCCTCTACAAACAGGTCTGTTGCCTTTTCGGGTGCACCCTCCTTCTTCTCTCTTAACATGACATCGATAAATTTTGGTCCAGCTCTGGCAGGCATATCGAAAAGTCCCCTCCCACTCACTAACATGGACGTGGAACATGGACCCTTGGATGACGACCTTTATCTACCAATCAGATCCAATCAGGGTATCCACTTCCACCATGTGAGTGGGAACGTAGCTGACTTCGCAAAATTCAGAAACAAATATAGTCATAGGAGTCCAGTAGGAAGAAAAGATCCTACTCACCACAGCTGCTCAAGCCTGTTTTTTTTGAGGTTTTTGAGCAGACCTATATATCAACGGGTGGACTTCCCGGTCGACCGTGCCGTCCGCGCTTTTTCATGACATCCGAAGGCTCTCATAGAGTGCCGGGTACTTCACCGCCTGCGCGTCCGTGACGTCGCGGTCGAAGAGAGTGGTGGCGATGACCGGCCAAAAGAGGATCATGCTGAAGGAGGTCCACACGGTGCTGGTGAACATGCCTCAGTGGTGTTGCAGCGAAGGAAGGCGAACAAAGTATCGTATCTTGAAGTGATATAGCGAAAAAAGGGGGGCGACATGGGACATTCGCAAAGGAATTACACTCAAGAGTTCCGGCCCACCAGGAACAGGTATGCCATGGTATGCCATACCTCTTACAAATCCAAGACTCCAGGCGATCTTCAGGCTCGGCTTGTGGACTTGGACACAGGTGACAGGTGTTCTTCGAGATGAAGCTAAATAAATTAACCCTGACCGATTTCTGATCTGTGGACTTGTGTTTTCACAAAGGAACAAACGGATAGATTCTGCGGTGTTTGCTTAAAACAAAAACTGCCACCCCATGCTACAAAGGATGGTCACTCAAGCGTATCGGATGTCTTGCATATCTGATGAGTCTGGGTATTCTCAGGAGGTTCCTCATCTCAGCTCCAGAGATCATCTCTATTGACCGGCCGTAGGTCTCCAGGTCTGACTGGCCGTTGGTTTTCCAACACCTACCTTGCTGCGCAAAACTTGCGACCGAGGCGCATGTGCCTGAATAGCCTGAGAAAAAGGTGTAGTAGAAAAGCAACATCGTGATGATCCTGAGATCTCAAGCTTCCTGGACATTCAGAGACTATGTCAATCGCAACACAAGCTATACACATTTAGGAGCATGTTTTACTGAGAATGTTCTTGCAGGCTACTCCAGAATATAGAATAGAATTGTGTGATCCTTTTCTGATCAGTGATAAGGACCTCCTGAGCTTGAGGATGTTTGCTGATAAGGCCGTAGGTCTGTAGTCTTTTTCTATCTTTTGCTTCATTAATGAAGGTCACCTGATCTGGATGATTCTGTATGGTTTACCCTCTGATTCTTTAGGGTCTACCTTGGGCTTCGTTGGATTTGCTGGCTGTATTCTTGTGGTTCTCCCATTTTGAGGCACATGATGAAACATGTTATATACACACATACGTATATTAATGCAAAAGCTACCCGCAAACAACAGTTTGAAGCTCCTCGGAGGCTTTGGAAAATACTTCCAGGTTGGTGGCGGTGATGGTTTGGTGGCCCCAAAAGACTGGCTCCGAGCTGGGGAAGAAAGGCTACATAGCCCCGTTGGTTTGGCTGAGGTGGCACATCTTTCAACGACACTTTACATCACCAGGTCTCGCATTCTTCCAGAAGGTGTAGAGGATGAATTTGCAGGCCCTGCATTGAACGCTTTGCGTGCTTCTCATCAAAACAATCACTGCAAATCGCAACGAACCCATACGAACTTAACCCCCCTTTGCAATTCTCTATAATCTTTGCATGACAAAGTAAGAACCTGCCCCCAACGTAGATGTCTTGAAAATGCATGGCAGTTGGTTTTATGTCCACCTGCTCACAACACGTGGGACCCAGGGTTGGCATTACTGCAAGCATTGTTGGTCAAACAATGTCGACACTACACTATTGTGGTGGACGACATCCGCAACCGTAAACCGTACCACAAAGACTCAGTGCACTTGAACGTGGACCACATGTTTGTCGATAGTCCTGTGCCCTGCGTTGATCACCGCGGGACTTTTTGTGCTTCCTTTTGCAACCGGAATTTAAAGAACAAACAACCCCTCACACACACAAGAACAGTCTTGCACTTTGGATCATACTTGGAACCACAGGAATTCTCCTG
Organism: Durusdinium trenchii; assembly: GCA_963970005.1. Classification (NCBI taxonomy): domain Eukaryota; class Dinophyceae; order Suessiales; family Symbiodiniaceae; genus Durusdinium; species Durusdinium trenchii. Next base: position 1,944,639 of record CAXAMN010006668.1, read on the forward strand.
TTTCTAGCGCAACAAGGTTTGTTTGACTCTATGTAGTGCAATTCGAAAAGAGACAGTGCACCCTGCAAGCACGACCACATCCAGTCACTACTTGTAGTGACAAACATACTACACAGCCAATAGCCAATAACCACATCCACATCCAAGAAAATACTGTAGAGTAAGTCGCCAGACTGGTATTGAGGCTTTTTGTCCCAGTACTCACCCGAACTCCCTCAGTTTCTCCCGGTTCTTCACCTTTGTCCATCTGTGCATTTTTTCCGTGGAGAATCCCAAATCCCCTGACTGGGTGGGCACGTGCGAAACTGGACTGGACTGTCGGGCACGGTGGGGGCATATGCAACACCTGGCACACAACATCATGTATCAACCAACCAGATCGGATCAAATACCAGGGACCTTCACGCGCACCTCACCACATCTTTGGCTGCCGCCCACATCGTGGCCGAAGGGACGCAAGAAGACCGAAGACTTCGAAAAAGAGAAACGCGCCCGGTCCTGCGGTAGTCCCAGCGCCCGTGCACCAGCAAGAGCCTCTCGAGGAAGCGGAACTGGGCGATGGAGAAATCCGCCGCGTTCACCGCTTGGCGGCCCTCCTTGCCTCGGAGCCGCGCGAGCGAGCACGGGCGAAGGAACGGCGGGGACGTGGTTTTGGTGTGGCAAAGCGAGGGAGAGTGAAAGAAAACAGATAATATGATGGCTGCTAGGGCATGCTAGAGCAGGGTTCTGTGAAAGCATTTGAAAGCTAACCCTAACATCACAAAATAGGAACGTATCTGATCGTATCTGCAGGTGGATCCCTTTCAAGATCCCTTTCCAAATCAATGTAGATGACACTTTGGTAGTCATGATTCTCATCAGGATGCAAGCTAAGTGGAGGGTCCCAGGGCACCATCAATTCTTAGCAGCAACCAAACTAATATGATCTAAGACTCTTGGTACTAAGTTTAAGTAGTTTACTGCTTCCCCGGTAAAATCGATAGGTTGTTGACCCGTTGGCTGTTCTGTTGGCTGTTCCAAGCTCTAAGTACACTGAAACCAGCTGACTGCTTCCGCGGTAAGTGGCGACTGTCCGAACGGGGGAAGGGGGGGAGCACTGGAGCGGGTGACGGTCAATCTTCAGACACAGCCATGCGTAGTGTGGATGCATTGTTTATTTTCTATAGATATATATCAATGATTATAAATTGTGCATAGTTCATATTATTTCAACACGCTTACTGTCTATAGGCTATTGGACCTCCACAACGCGGGGCACAGGTATTTGTTTCGGTCCAGGTGTGCACTGCACAGCACACAATTACAAGCTGGCTCGCGTGCCTCGCGTGCCTCGCGTGCCCAGCTTCCTCAAAATCCCTTCACTTCTGAAACCAAAGAAGTGGATTCTAATTCTTATACAACCAGGGCCCCGTCTTGCTACCCTGTCGAGTCAAGGCCTTGGAAAGGAGTCTTCTGCAACATGTTCGATGCTGCCCACGGACGGACTGTGAGAAAACCACACAACAAATGCGAGTGCACACTGTCTACAACACCCACAAACAGGCGCCTGCTTTTTTTCAGTTTTGCAGTTCTTCCAGGGTCAGGACGAGAACCGTTGAACATCAGTTCAACGCGCAAAACAAGCCAAACGATGCATCCAAGGGTCCTGAGACTCCGACTCCAACATGTGCCTCTTGGATCATTGGCACGTCCTCAGGACACGCGGACGTTTTTTTCCGCGACCGAGTTCGCGGTTCGTGGTTATTTTCGGCTCAATTGAGGTCGACACGTTAAACACATGAATACTTTTTGGTTTTGGGTGGTCTTTTCAAGACAGTGTATGTACCCCCTAAAAAGTGAAGAATTTTCTTTCCAATTCCAAGATCGCCAGGACCCCACAGCACCTTGAAGATCCTGGAATGCAATGGTGAAAGCAATCACTTTTGGAACCCAGTTTTCTCACGTCAAATCAAGGCGCATTGGCACCGTCGCCGATGGCCAAGGTGATGGGTTGCGGATCCTCTGATTCGCGGACCATTCCTCGACGGCGCTCGCGAATCGACGGTTTCGACGAGCTTCCAAATGGTTTTGGGGGATTTGGGGGGTCCATTTAGTCCTCTTCACTGGTGTTGTTTTTTGTTGTGCATTTCTATTATTTTTCACGGGCTGAACGGGAGAGCTGTGGAGACTTTGAGGGTCCCTTTGCGTGGCGGCTGGCCATTGGCCGCTTTGCCGAAAGCAAACCCTTGTCGCCCAATTTCAGAGGTGTTCCAATGAACGCTTCGTGTCAGCGGCTATGTGGGAAGAACAGTGAACTTGATAGATCGATCCACATTGAGCAATGGCGGTAAGTCTTACAATCAAAGGTAAGTCTTTCAATCCATGTGCCCGGGCGAAAGCAAAAAAAACACGAAACACGGCGATGTGACATGGTGACATTTTCCGAATCCACCAGCTTCTTTCACATAGTTATAACATGTTTGCTTTTCCTGGCGGGACTTCCAAGCCTCGAAACAAGACATTCAATGACATCACCTAGCACCCAAGCTCTCCCAAGACTTCTACCCAAGACTTCGTTTGATGCAATACTCGGGTAGAAGTCTTGGACCAACTCCCCGAGCGACAAAAATCCGGAGTGGAGAACATTTATACTCTCTTTGGGAAGGTCCAGGGCCCAGGGGCTCCTCCCCACCATTGTCCACTTGCATCTTAGTCAGCAAAGTGACTGCAAAATACACTGAAATCCAGTGGACCTACACTCCCACAAATCCGAAAACACCTTGTACTTCCTCTGAACCAAAGCTCACCCGAGCCCTCACGAGCTCCAAGGCACGCACCAGCTGGGACTTTTGCAAGGGGGATACTCGGCACGCGACCACCACGCTGCAGTTCTTCGAGACTTCGAAGAAGTCCTGGACACGATTCCACACATACTTCACAACAGAATCCAGTTTTTTTTTCACAAGAACGTTGCGTGTGATCAAGCTCCCACCGTACGTTACGTGTGGCTCTGAAGGGAACTTCGGTTGGGAGTCTGACGTATAATGGCCATGGGCCATGTGCATTCCAACGTGTCACACGGGAACAACCATCTCCGAGGTCACTCGGGGTGGGACCGCCCTGGGCTGATCGGGCTGATCGCTTCGGAGGGGTTACAACTGGCGAGTGATGCGACGGCGATGCAGCTCCGAGGAAGGAGGTTTGTGCAGAACACCGGTGTTTGTGTGGACAGTTTCTTTAAAACATACAACTGTGCCCTTGTATACTTTCCTTTTTTTGCGTATGCGTCACAAAAACGATCAAAAGCTGTTTTAAGATAACGTTTTAAGGCCGTTTGTTGGAATTACAATAGACTCAGGATGTACTCGCTTTCACCCACCTCAAGATGATGCCATCAACAACACCATTGTCTTGGCATGGTTCTTGGGGAAACAACCACAGTGACGATCTGTGACTGGTGTGTTACACAGTGCTCTGCTCGGCTGTCCGCTGTAGGTCGTGCGCAAATGCCCGTCCTCGCTGAGGTTCTGCGCTGTGACATGCTCCAGCGCAAGGCCTGTGACCATCAACGCGCACGTGAGGCCGCTCTCCTGACTTCACCGAGCGATGACACATGGGTGGTGGTGGAGGTCATACTTGGATCTGGGGTGTGAGGGGGTTCATCCACGTGAGCAGGCGAAACTGTCCACGGCCGAAACTGTGTCAACAAGAGTCGGTGGGGCGGGGCCGGTCGTGCTCATAGTCGTCATCTCTGTCAAGCTCCATAAGGTCATCTTTTCTGGCCTCTCCATAGGTTTGTACGTCCTGCTAAAGTCTATCAGTTGAAGGTTGAAAGGCTTGCCGTCCCTTTATCATCGCACAGTTGCCGTCAAAGACAAAAAAAGCATCAGTGACTCCAAAGGGAAGATGGAAGAAAAGAATAGATATTCAGAAATGACGTGTGCAGCTGCCGGATAACGATCCAATGAGATCACGTGAGAGAAACAGGGCCTGCTTGGACGTATGGATCCCCTTGAAAAAGACTTCCATCAAACCGCTTCATAGTGATTCGATTGGTACAGAAGCTTTGCCTCTGCCACAGGAGCCTTGATGTAGATGCGTACATCGAGACAAGTTCCTCCTTTTGTACTTCTCAGACTTGTTGACATTTGTTGGCGTCCAACACTGCAGGAGTATCATCACCTACATTTGTAAATGGTCACAAAAAAAAAGACCTGGCACGTATCCTGACCAACGTAGATCGTGGGTTCCCCTGGCGTTCGAGTCGATTTCGTACAGTGTAGGGTGTTGTTCTTTGGTTCCCCTGGCGTTCGAGTCGATTTCGTCCAGTGTAGGGTGTTGTTCTTTGTGAACGCGCATCAGCAGTGCAGGTTACCACATACCTGAACATACCACGGTGATGTCGGTGTGGGTCATGGCACCGGTCGACCCGAATGGACGACCTGAGTCTGAGTCAGTCAGTCAATCTGGCCTATTTTCGGGGATCCGGGTTTTGACCTACAGCCATTCAAGCTCAACAAAAAGCACAGACAGTCCAGGGCGTCGAGCACGTGGGGACCCTGAGGTTGGTGGAAGTGGGAGGTTGATGAAGTGGATGTTGGGCATGTGGCATTCTTCACCAAGGTACTATCCAGTTTCTAAGAACATCTAAGAACTATGCAAAATCATCCAAAATCCAACCACCACCTGTTGGAGGGGCCTGCCGAGTTGGGTTTGATGTGGGACATCCTGGAAGCTATGCATTGCCTTGATGATACACGTACAATAAGAGATATTTTGAGTTCGAACACACCAATGCAGATCCTTTTGACATGCAGGGGAGCTGTTTGCGCAGGTCGAGCAGCAAGGGGGTCCATTGCACAAACTGCACCACCTTCCTGCATGGCCTTAACCTCTCACCCTCAAACTATGGCCGACATCTCAATCCTTGGCCTTCAAGTGCTGCAAGCGGATCTCCTGCAATGGAGCGATGGTTTCTTGAAAAACAATCGGTACAAAAAGCACGTACTGATCATGCTGCAGCCTTAAAAACTACAGATACTGACAGGTACTCCTTCTGACGATCACGCTCTCAGGGTGGTACTGTTACTACATGGTGCCTGAAATCCTTCTGACAGGCACTTCTATAATCTTCTATACAGGTTCATCATGCTTCATCGCTCTCGATGACCTCCTTGGGAACGAAAGAAAACAAGGCGTCAGACGGATCCGCCGCGGCCGGATCCGTTGACGCCGGACATGTCCAGATCAGGCAAACCAGAGTGTTGGCGAGTGTCACATGCAAGCTTGGACGGTCTTTAGGAGTGTTGTGGCCCACCTAAGGTAGAGATCGATTCTGAGATCGAGCTGGCGTATTCTGAGATCGACCTGAGCTGCGAGTCTCAACGGGCGCGACCCGCCTGTAAAGACTCTTCCAGATTCTCTTCTCCCGTCAGCACAGCGATGTCCTGCACAACATGTGTGTGTGTGTGTCGGAGAGTGTTCTTTGGACTGTCTAGCAGCTTGGACGAAACCAGTATAAAACAGTTGTTAAACAGGGATGAAGCAACTGTCTACAGTACTATCTTTTTGTATATGCTTCATTCTCTGAACCTTCCCCTGAGCAAACAGGCAACAAACCGCTGCCTTCCAAGACTCCCAGACACTTTCCTCAAGAGTCAATCCATGAATTGGCAGTGGGTCATGGCACCAGCATACCCACCGGGCACGACCTACCTGGGTGTCGGTCGAGCTACATGGACCAGGGCTCCAGGTTTTGACCCATCCCCAAATATGAGTTCAACTTTCAACCTGCAGGACTGCATTGAACCATGCATTACAACCAAAAGCACCTTGGACCTCAACAAAGCAACATGTTTTTCTCCACCAGATGGCAAAACTTGGTCAACTCTTTCATCCTTGGAGCCCCTGGGACCTCCAAAAATCACCGTTCCACGCCATCTTGGCTTGGCTTTCCAGCTCTGTCAGCTCTGAACTGTGATGCGTCCAATTCGTCGACCAGTTCTGCCGTCGTTTCGACGAAAAAGCGGCTTCGCTCACCGCCGGCTTTGCCACCTTCACCGGCTTCGCGGCCCAAAAAGGACCATACCACGCCGCACGCCCGCGAACCGCGCAGCGAACCGCGTTCGGCGAATCGGTCTTCGGCTCAACCGCTTCGGCCGGTCGATCGGTCTTCGGGCGGTCCATGGAGGTGCTCAGGAGCCGTGTGCTGAAGCCGATGTTACGGGCCGTCTCCAACTTGTCCCCCGTCAACACCCAGAGCTGAATCCCCGCCTGGCGAGTCCCTCGACTGTGAGCGGAGTCTGAGTCCGTTCTGGGAGAGTCCCGGTGGAGTCTGGTGGTGGAGTACGGGGGGGCTGTTATAACACATCTGATTATGGCGTACGGCGGAGGAGATTTAGATAGATTTAGCATGCCTTTTTCGTTTCTGACATCAGTATAGTATGTACAAATGATATCAAATGACAACACATCTTCTTCTCCGGGTGTAGGTAGTGGCCACTGACCCAAGGTTTTGGTGCATTCTGAGAAAAAATATCGGAGATCTTAATCTTCCTGGTGTTTTTTCAATTCTCGGAATCTGCAGGAAAAGGCAATGCAAAGAAGTTCCCACACAATTAATGTCAAAAATCATTTCCAGGAGCAAGGACGCTACTAGTAGCTCCTGGCACTACTACAAGAAGCTACTAGTAACAAAGGGCATCGCTACTAGGAGCAAGGACGCTACTAGTACAACGTTATTGCATGTGATTGCTGGGATCCACAGGCAAAATTGCTTCCACACTTCAGATGCTCATCGCTGGCCTCTCTCAGCTTTTCAATGGTGTCCTCAGCTACCCGAGAATGACAGCAAACAGCCCTCCCTCTAGAACAATGTGTCACACCCTTCCAATGTAGCTGCATTTGTACGAAAAGCACGGTCAGTTTCACCACAGAATACAACCCCTGCGACTGTCCGAGCGACAACACGAGCGCAGCGACTGTCGCATAGGTCCAACCTCCAAAACCACCTTGGCACACCTGGTGTCTGCTGTTGAAAATGGAACACCTCCACACCTTAATCCCTTCCCTAAACTCTAAACCCTAAACACCACGTCCTAAACACGTCGGTCTCTTCAGGCTTCTCAACGTCTCACCAGGGCTCGGGGACGCCCACTTGGAGCTTATCTTCGATCCCCGTGACGCCCAAGAGCTCCAGGTTCACTTCGATCTGCTCCGCCAGCTCCTCACCGTCCGGGCGGTGGCCGTGGCAGTCCAGCGTCCCCCTTAACCAACGCACGGGTCACCAGGTCACTGGGTCGCCTGAAGGTGGCCGTGTTTGGTTGAAGAGCGGGGTTTGGCCCTTTTTGGCAGAAGGTGAACACTGAAGATCGTATTTGCAACCTGTAGCTTGGAGATGTTTCTGACTGGCATGGGATATTGGCCGTGGTTCCAGTTCCAATGTCCAATGTGCCTGACGCGTGGCTGGGATGAGGGTCTAACCGGATCTAAGTTCGAAGTACATCTGCAACAAATGAAGGCTGGTTTCAGAATTGCCAAAAGCACCTCCAACCACCCGTGCTTTCTTCACTCACATCACACTGGATCCCTGGATCCGAATCGGGATTGTCAAAGAATTGCGTGGACTTTAGACATAACTTGGTACAAAACGCCTTGAAATAAAACAATATTAAATATATAGCTTTGCCAAACACACACAGACGTTCCGGCGTGTGTTTGGCTCCTCCAATCGGTCCTCCCGGTCCTCCAGGCTGCACCTAAGTGATCCACGCCAGATGCAGTTTCAGTTTCAGTTTCGACTCGGGATATTGATTTAAGTCAGCCCATGGTCAATCTCGATCCCTGCAATCACTAGGTGTGCACCACGCTGAAAGACGATGCAAGCGAATAACCATCAATGGCATTACCAATGGCTCAGCCAAAGGACCAGCCGGGAGAAAAACAATCCAAAGCCTATTTGACGAGTGAATTCCTGCGTTCGTAACCTGAGGTGACTTAACAAGGATCACTTCAATCAAACCTATCGGTGGACTTTCTAGCTATCTTCCTCGTCCAGTCCAAGCGAGAAAATCTTTGCCTAACCGTCGAACCGTGATGATTTGATTAGAACTGAACATTTTATCCTAAAGACCAGTACCACGCCAAACAGTCTTAGAGATCCCTCAAACCTACGACTTCTCGAGTCAAGCAACAAAGATCGACAAACAATTCAACAAATATTGGTAACTACACTCCCCCAAGTCAAAAACACATATGTGTAAATACACTCCCCAAGCAAAAAACACTATATATATATAATATAATATACATAAATATACCCTACATATCCCTACATGTCGATGAATTTGGGCCACAGCATTTCAGGCAGTCACTTTCTCCATCTGTGACCCTCCAGTTAGCCAATCAGTTAGCCCACCATCATTCCCTCCCGCCACCAGGGTATACACCGATCGTGCCCGGCTTCGAGCCCAGGCGCTGGGCGGCTTCGAAGGCCTTGAGCCACTTCTCGGCCTCCGCAGGGTCCAAGGCACGTCGACCCAAGACCAAGGTCCTCGTGGCGCCGAGGGCGTGTCCCGGGCAAGGACAACGGTGCAGGGGGTGGTCGAAACATGGGACACAGATGGACACATGAAGCTTTGGAGGAGCATCGGAGGTTGGGTGGGAGTTCATTTCGAGCTGAGGATGGTGCGGGTGGGAGCAAGAGAACGGGAGGGACATTAGGGATATGTTGTCTTCGAGATGGCGAGGTGAGACATCAACACCTTCTTGATTTCAACTAGCTATACAGCTACATATATAAATTATATATATATAATTTAGATATGCCTCCAACAATTTCCGCAAGCTCGCCTTGCTTCATCTTCATGCTATTCTCGCTATTGCAAATATAGCATGTTCTTTGGCCGGTGAGTCATGTTGCAAAGAATCTCATTAACCGATCAAGAGTTCTCACCAACAAAAACATATTCCGCTTGCTGGTGCCAGTTAGCGGCAAAAGCTCGAATGAATCCCTTCAATCCTAGTTCTAGCCAGAGCCGTGTCATGGCCCAAGGACGAAGAGAAAAACGTGTGTGTTACAACATATATTAAGTTATATATATAGTATCAAAACTAACTAGTAAACACTATTATAGTATCACAACTAACTATATATAGTATATTTGTTAGAATCATGTCTTACACTCGATTATATACCATGATTATAAATGATTATCATAATGCAATGTGTGTGTGACTTGCATGAATAAAATAGCTTGCTTTCTTGCACCGGGCAGGATCAACTACGTGCACCGCGTGGACACCCTGGCATTTCGACCGAAGACATGTACCAGCTCGGTGCGTCGAAGAGTGAAGTCGTTGTCGATTGTGCCCCCCAACAACCCGGCGGATGGTGCTTGGGAGAATACCGGTTTGTGACTGGATGGTACCAATATGTACCAATGGTACCCTATCTATCTATCTGATATCCGCTATGTTATGACCTATTATGACCTAATGTTTGAGCCATACCGACCACACCCTCATCCCATAAAATCCATGATTTGGAGTCTACAGTATATGGACCATACGTATATGGATCCCCGACCGGTATCGACCGGTCCATGGGCGCCCCTCGCTCCTGAGTCCATCTTTGGAAAAATTACTCAAGCTCTCATTGATCCAGCCAGGTACCTCAGTCCGTTTCTCAAAACATGCTGAAACACCAAAAATGGAGCATGAAATCCTTGAGATCTTGCAGGTTAAAACCCTCCAAGGACACCGCGGCGTCTGCAAACGGGTGAGGAAAAAACGATCTTGAGGTGTAAACTTACCCTGATGATCTTGTTCTATCTCGTTCCAGAAATCTTATGTCATGATATGGCTGTGGGTCAAAACCGGGCTACCTGGGTCGACCACCAAAAATGAACAGAATGGACCATTCAAGGAGGTCAACCTACCCTGGTTGATACGTAGATGACATTCTCCGCGAGTCTTGCAATGGTCTTCCAACTTGGATTCACCCAAATCATTTGACTGCTATATCCACTCCGCACTGATCCAGGTGGCAACCAGTAACTATGAAACCACTCAGTGGACCTCAAGCGGCTTCAACGGTTCTGTTCCAAGAAAAGCTCGTGACACACACCCCGCCAAATTGCAAGTACATAGCCCTTGTACCCAGATCTGGTGCCCTCACCGCACCTTGCAACTTGAAACACTGGTGCGCACGTTACATCTGGGGCCTTTTAGCAGAAGGTAGTGAAGCTTTTGCCACTGTCAGCCAGCCCAAATATCCCAAATATTGCACGCAAATTCAAGACCCTTTTCAGATCATGAAGACCATGTGCCGCATAGCTTTACGATTTAATGAGTTTTGGTGGTGCACAGCATCTATTGTTCAGTCCACCCGTGCTATCGGTCTAAGCTGCCGCTGCTGCTCGAGCAATCATCACCTCAAAGATCCAGCGATTTCGCTGCGGAAGGGGCGAGTCAACATGGCATGGCGGGAGGACTGGCCATGTCTGGCCGGTTTGCTTCCTCAAACATCCAGTGATGTTTGTGGGCACCCACACCCCTTCCAACCACAACCCAACTGCATAGAACTGAAGAACTTTGTCAGGAGGGATAGAGCTGCATCGATGAATCCAAATAGCCATAAAGGCCTTATACTTATAGATGTCATCCGCGTCCAGTCCCAAGACATATCTGCTAGACACTTGTGCAGGATTGGATGAAACCTGACTAAGAATAAGAACGGTTACAGTATACAAAAAAAAACTTAGCCAGCAAGTAGACCAGCTGCCAATTGGTTCCTCGTTAGGCCACTTCGTTTGGAATGTCATTCAAAGAGCACTCTGCAAAATGAGGGCTGTGCTCTGTCCGGGGACAACGATGTGCTTGGAGAAAGGCTAGAAGTGGGGTGCGAGATGGTGCGAGCCACCTGAAATCATCAGACATGATGTGAACAAATGTAACTAACTATGCATCCATATGCATCCCTGCAAGTGCAATCTGCAAAGTCATGTGGTACTGTAGCACCCAGCACTGCACCTGCGGCTGGGTCACATTGTCAGCACCCTTCACCCAAAGCCACAAACGCCCGTCGGGCGCACGGGCCACAGTGGACATGCGCTTCCTAACAGGTGAGACACGTCCGACGGCTCAGAAGCAATCACCTGGTTGTTGGATGTTGTTGGACTGCACATCAGCAAGGTGTGATACAGTTACGCAGACTCAGTCCCATTGAGAAAAAATACAAAGTCCTCCTGTGTATGAGCCAAAAGGCCACCCAACTATACCAGGAGTTGCATGTCGGGTAAAGTTCAAGACTCCAAGTGAGTGGATATTACATGGATCTGGAAAACAACTCAAAACCCTAAGCCCTAACCACCCCACTTCTGGGCACTCCTGGTGCATCCACTTCACTTCCGGCAGCACCACCGGCGGTTCACCGCCGCACCGCCACGCGTCCTGGTGGAGTTGAAGCTGTTCACCGCGAGCACCGCGTAGCGCCGCGAGGTCGAGGGCGCGAGCTCCACGGTGATGGCGTCGCCGGAACGATGGACGTAAGTCCTGAGCATGGTGTGGTGGAAGGTGGAAGAAGGTGGAAGTTCAAATGTGTGATGTTTGGGTGAAAAAGGGGCAAAAAGGAGAAACGATGAGGAACGTGCTGGGTGAAACATGAGATGAATGAAACGAGTTCTTGAATGTATGGAACCAGACCAATCGACCATCAGTATCAAATGATACGTGCTTTTGCACGTATTTTTAACGCCTATACCACGAATTGACCAGAATCCACCACCCAAATGACAATCTTGTTTTGGTCTAAGAGACGGGCACAAAACAAAACAAGATCCACATGTCACATGACATCTCATGACACGAAGCAACTACGTCGCATTTCAATCATGTCCTGATTGGTTTATCAGAATGTGCTTTGCCATGGTTTGCAATTTTCCAGGTGGTTCCTATTTGGAAGCTCACCTCAATTCCAGTTCTTCCCATCCTTCAGGCGAATCCATCCCCCAGCCCAGTCACCCAGTCCAGTCAGTCCAGAAGGGGATCGGTGTCTGGCACGAAGGACTCCGTGTCTGTCCACTCGACGGAGCAGTCAATGGTCTCACTTCAAGCTGCACAAAAGCTGCAGTGCTATTGGGCACTTGACTTGGAACATCGATCTATGTTTCTTGGCGGTCTTTTGACAAGAATGTCCTCTCCCACTGAGCTCCAGCCCCACAACTGAGCTGCTCGGCCCATGCGATTTTCCTCTGACGAGCGGCCACCCCAGCTGTTGAGCACCCTCCACCAAAGCGCCTGAGGTGAAAACTCTTGAGAGCTATAGGTCACAAAGGATTAGTGTTGCAAAACATTCTGCAGCACCTGGGTTCCCAAAGCAGTGTAAATACGCCCTGTGAGTAGTGGCATATCCTCTATTCCACGATCACCATATGCATGGATTTCATTATGATTTCATATTATATATGTATATGGAAGCTGCGGGTTGACTTCGGGTTCAACACATTCAGAATATACCTGTCGGTATCCTCTACCGCTCCGAAGCCTTTTGGACTTAACTTACCGCTTCGCCTTCATCGGGGCTTTCCGCTTCAAAGCATTGGTCCCCCTTGTTGTTGGTGGCGATCATGACCTGCGGTGGCAGTGTTCAACTGGGCAGACGGTTTGAAGACAGAGTGGCAGGGGGAAATCGGGAAGCGTCGGGAAGTTGGAGGGGGTCAAAGTCAAACCGGACCCGAGGGAAGTCAAGTCGATACCTGAGACGAGATGCTCTTCGTCTTGATCGCTTGTTGTTTCGTGGTAGGCACGGATAGGCACGGTGGTTGGTTGCGTCATTTGATGTCAACGGTTGCTGGCGGCCCATTGGGGTTGTGCGATCCACTAAGACCATGTTCAACAAAAAGAGTGAAAACGGTGCGCGGACCAGTGCGACCATCCTGAAGGAATGGTCGGATCCAGGGTCTCAGACTTTGGATGCCCTTCTGAACTTCAGATGTTGCTTTTTTTTTAACTTAGGGCCCTAGTGCTTTCTGATTGTAGAAGACTTTCTGAGGTGCGCTTGAAGACTCCAACGGGTGGGCTCCAACTTGGGTTCAAGAAAGCCACCATAGCCAGAAGAGCCCTGTCCAATCTGCTAAAGCCCCGAACTCAGGAGGAATCTCTCAGAAGCACTGAACTTGAAAGTGGTCTTTGGGGGGGCGCTGCACCAAGGCAAGTTCTTTTTCCCTTTTCAACCATGGCTGTGGGTCATGGCACTGGGCTATCTTGCTTGACCACAGAAAATGACCAGAATGGACTACCTGACTAGTCGGTCAACCTACCCTAGTGGCTATATAAGGGGCTCTGGGTGCCATGATCCACAGCCACATGGACCTTGTTTGGATCCACCGGCCATCCGCCCCGCCGTGTGGGCGATCGCCAAGACCTCTAAGAAGGCATCCACCTCGATCCGAAAGCATCTCTGCACCGGACTTCGGTGGCTGTTGGATGCTTTTTGTGGGTCCACTCGTTGGTAGTGGTTTTTTTGGGACCCTTTGCAGGAGTTTGTTCAACATCCACACACACACACGGAGAAATTCTGGCACTCTACGGCCTAAAACAAGGTGTGAGGTATTCATAGCCTTGGATCTTGACAGCCTTTTTGCTCTATAAATCTGTCGGGGTGTCTTCCAGCAATAATGCCGCATCACAAAGCACAGGCTGTGTAGATTCTTCCTCTGCAAATCAGGTCTTGAGTGCCATGGATTGTTGAGCCGCAACCATATGGTGTACTTTTGGTGGGGGGTTGTTTGGAATTTCCCAAACCAGTGTGAACCTCCAAACTGCTTGAGTGCGGTGTCAACGATGTTGCTGTCACCTTGCAGTAATCCCGTCATTGTGTCGGTGTGAACTACTGGATACAATGTGGTGACCCAACAGACAGATCACCGTTGGAAGGGGAAGTCCTCCTCGAAACTTCCAAGGGTTTGGAGCTCTGTTTCTTTAAGTCTGCATCAGAATCATATCATATCTCAACTTTGGATTACTTGGATGGGCTGGAACTGTCTTTGCTGAAGAGTGCTTAAGGATAAATGAGACTAAGCTAAATAAGCTACAATCTGGTTCATCTGATTTGATTCTCTTGGGGTCGACATCCCAAAACACGCTGAGCTTTTGCTCAGAACATTCCCAATCAAACACTTAAACGCATGTGCCACACGTGCTGTGCCACATGGGAGAAGAAACGCACCCTTCCTTTGTGGCGGCCGAGTTCGGCCGGACCGTTTGGCCGGACCCGGGTCGGTCCAAACCCAGGGGGATACCCAAAACAAGGCCAGAGGCGGCCGGCCAGCATCTATACCATGTAGTGCCCATGTCTTTCTCCGGTCAATACTGCTATAGTACTTGCTATAGTGTATGGTGGACTTTTTCCGATATGAAGATGTTCACTCTCACTGGTCAAACAATGCACACAGCTCTTCCTGTAGTCACCTGTAATCAGTCACTGTAGTGCCCACCCATGATTCCCCCTTGTTGAACGCCACTTACCACAAATTTCCCTTCACAATTCCAATCCTCAGAACTGTTCATAGGATTTGGTGGAAGATTTTTTGGGGGAATCGTCCCAGCCCCTCTTTTTAACTGACCCCTTGAGTAAATCAATGGCATCTAAATAGAGAATCACATCATGTGAGATTCACCTGATGCAACATGTTGAACATGTAGTGGAAGCCAGACTGCGATCTACTCCGCTGCAGTCCGTTGATGTCCATCGTGTCTACACAACCATATGTATATGCGTCACGTCCAAAAAATGGTCGGTTTGTGAATAGAAGAGGAAGACCCTCCAACCCTGTTGGATGCAGTTTCCTTTCTTCTTCCCATAGGTCGAGCTCAAAGCGGTTTAACGCGTTTAACTCCCTACTTTAAGACACACTAAACGTGTTTATATCTCCTGCCATCGGCAAGACCCTGCAGCACAAGGGGCGGCCATCTGATGCTGTGGAATGGCCTTGCCCGGTGATTTGCTCACAAATGATGCTTCTTGACTTCTTGTGAGTATGGATTGCATTGGAATAGCAAGCTGAAAATGTCAGGGTATACGATATGATATACTGTGGCTGATGCTTCCAAAGGCCCCCAAACTCGCCACAGAACCACCAACACAGATTGAACTCACGCCACCATTTAGCTTGGCAGCTAGTGCCACAAGTTTGCCTTCACGACCAGAAACGCCCATGGGTTCTGAACAAATCACCCCGCCCTTGGTTCACCCCATCGCCCAGCCCGCCTTGGCCCAGCTCTGCAGTTCCTTCACCTGAGAGAAGCCTCGCTGCTCGGTGACTTCCCCGAAGACCTGGCGATGTGAAGCGAAATCGGACTGCGTGGTGCGGTGGTGTGGTGTGGTGAGGTATGGTGAGGTATGGTGACGTAATAGATGGTAATAAGATGTATATAATTAAGCTTTTTCTAAAAGAAGACCGAACCAAACAAGAGTCATCCGTTGAGGTCCCATCAACTCTAGAATCTCTACGTAATCACATGAGAAATGAGTTTCAAGAAACCGTGGCAAAGTCTTTCGCGCAAACGAACTGAGAGGAAGTCAAAGGAAGTTGATAGTCATTTGGACATCACATTGACATGACATCAACATGCATGAGATATGTCCAATGCATGTTCTATCAGGACAACTCTGTTTTCGTTGCCTAGATCGCCCGCTGTCGCGCTGTACGCGCCCCCACCGAGCTGCCTGGCCCAGCACTGCGATGCCTATAGGCGTGTTGGAAGCGGCCAGGCGTCTTGGATGAACACAAACGCCAGGTCTAGCCGTCTAGGATCAACATGGGTCAACACGTCCAGGATCAGCTAGCTCAAGCTGGCGGGATCTGGGACTATCATCAAGGATCCCCAAGCACATCATGTATGGATACTATATAATTCTATGCCTCCATTGACCCCGGTTGACCATCTGGGAAACAAGTTGACAGTCATAGTCCTTGTTGAAGTGGTCCAACGACAGCTATAGTTGACGGTAACGGATCGGGTTTTGGGGGCCTGCTTCAGCTTGCATGCTTGGAGAGAGGATCGAAACTGTGGGTGTGGGCAATCAATTGATGCCTTCACTCACCAAAAAAAAGTTGGTTGTGTGCCGATTGTTTTGATTCAATCTGGCCTATAATCACGGCTTTTGTTGCTCCAACCTTATCCAGTTCATATGCCGCACCACAGAAGAAAAGAGTCATCTAAAGACATCCGACAAATTCTTTTGATGGTCTGTGACTTCCGATTCCATGAGCCATACGAACGATCCCATGGGCAAACCAAATGGCGGCAGGTCTAGAAAATCATGACAACTCCGCCCATCCTGGGCACCACCCACTCCGCCTGATCCTGGTGGAACACCGCCCACTCCGCCGTGACGGCACTCTAAGCATCCCTGCGCTTCAACTCCATGACGTTCTGAGTCAAGGTCCCGGTCTTGTCCTGATGAAGAAGTGTGGGGATTTGAGCGCTGTGGTCCTGTAGTTCATATGATCCTTTTAGGATTTCTGGACATGAAAAAAACAAAAACATATTTTTGTAGATCATATGATCCTTTAGGATTTCTGACAGTCTCTATGTTCCATTTTGGTGTGTGTCTCTTGTTGGAGTCTCTTGTGCGGCCCCTCTGCAGGGTCGCCCAGGGCATTTCTTCGCACCCAAATCACCCAAATGCAAGGTCTTCGTGTTCCCTACCTCATCTGGGCACTGTACCCAGCTCCGCTTCTGATTCAAGCAGCCAACGCAAATGCCCCACGCCTTACCTTGACCCGTCAGTGAAAGTCACTGCTTTAGCGCAAACGTGATCCTCCAAACATAGCAAATGTGGATAAACCCAGCTCGGTTGAGATGGCAGGAAGTGTCTCAACGTGGGTGGTTCAAGAGTCGCCCATATATAATGGCATGACGGTCGCGGGAGCCGCATCTTTTGAGATGTGCAAAGAGGGTGCCTGGATCAAACATCCCAAAACTGCCAGGCCATCGATGTTGGAATCAGGTCTGGCAAATGGATGCAAATGGCTTGACATAATCCATATCCAAACAAATATCGCTTGCAACTTGTGAATCTTGCTTGGCTTCTGTTCAGGTACTCTGGTTCACCAGATCCTCCAATATCTGCTCACTGAGCCCTGGGAATTTCTGGGAGATTGGGTTCAGTGTGACACTCGTGAAATATGTCCAGTGGTCATCATGTCCCAGCTCACCAAGCAAGGCCGGCCTTGCAGATGGGCAACTCCCGCTCCGCGCCTCGCCTCCGCTCCCGCTCCGAACAGATCACGACGGCCCCAACGCTCCGGTCGCCCCTCCCCATGCAGAAGAAGCATCCGAGAAGATGTAGGAGATCTGTCCCAACTCATGACCTCACCCGAGGTAGAAGTCAGATCCAATCAGGTGGTCTTCAAAACGGGCTTGTCGCGCCGCCAGACAGTGGGGATCGATGAAGTACCTGGGGTACATACCAGCATAGGATAATATCTGTATCCTATATGTAGTCTAGGTCTAGGTGGCCAAAATAGTACCTACAAGGATTGATGACTCGATGATTTCTGCTTGACGTGACTCGGAAGACCGGGGATCTGTACTGATTGACCTGCATGGTTCGGGTCAGCGTCTTGGGCAGTCGCCCTCGCACAAAGATGCCAAAAGAAGAACGAACCGCCCTCGCCAGGCCAATCATAGTGGAAAGGGTCTGTCGATTTTAAAGGTGCCATGCCGGTGTGGGGGGAAGGTACTAAGGTGCTCACCAAAACTCTATAATAAGATCAGCAGCTGCAGCTGTGGTATCCTAATTTGTGATCTTCAGCCACCCATATGAACTGATGGAGAACTCATCATGCACCACAGGGCAACTAAAGCAATTCCAAATCCACAGGCTGAGATGAACAGGGTGGACTGTGCACTGTACGACTGTCCATCAACATGATGCAACCTGAGTTGTTGCATATAAACCGTGTTACCACATGTATGGATGGACCGCCCTCCGCATCAACGGTTGTCCATCAACAGGGTGGACCGCCCTCCCGCCAAGTGGCACAAGTTGGTCGAACGAACGGCTGCAGGACAATCCTGCCAAGTCTCACGGGCGTGGGATGCATCAACAATCAGACTGTCTGTTTGACCTGTATACTGTATACGTCATTATATAGGGTGGTTGACCTAGGGCCAATGTAGTGCCACACACAATCATATACAATATGTATTGTCTGGGTCATGCATCCACATTGCCGTCTTAGAAAGATCGGCACCTTACCCGAGACAAAAACATATTCCTCCTCGTCTTTTTTTTCCGATTGCCGTTTTTCCCTCCCGGGTCCCGGATCACCGGGAGATCAAACAAAGCCCAGGACATGATGGTGAAAATCCAAGAACATCACCGATGGAAATCCGAAATCGTACCGTGTTGCTGTGTTTCCGTGGTGGTAAGCAGGTTCTTCCAGAGATTCCCCCATGAAATAGGTTGTTTCTTTCATTTTCTTTCGAACTCCAATGCATGGCCGATACCACGGTTCTTTGTGGGAACTGCTGGTGACCACTGGGAAGGTCTTGAGCATATTCAAGAACTGTTCTCTATGACCTTAAAACAACAGCACAACTACTCACTACATCATAGTTTGCTGAGTAGAGTACGCACCTTCCCCAAAAATGCACACATCAAACAATTTCAAAACGATACATCAGAAACACAAACAACAAAGTCCAGACCGCTTGATGCTCTCATTTCGAGGTAGGCAGTGCCACAAACTCCTCCCCAACCGCTAGACAAAAACCACTGCAGCAATTTCACCGCCTGATCCTCATCGTACATGGCCAAATCGCTCTTGACGAAGTAGGCCTTGTGAGTTGCCCCGGGAGCCCAGTTCACCAAGAAAAAAGATCCAAGGGGGTTCGAGAGCGTTCCCACGGCCAAGTTCCTCATCTACTCACTTCCTACTTGGGTCTAGAAACCACCACCTCTGGCCCTGCCGGGTCTCTAGCTTTCGGAGTCAGCACATTGGCAACAGCGACGTCGATCGTTTTCATCCTGTTAGCTGCTTCTCAGCTCAAACACACGCAAGTCGTCCCGTCCCATCGGGTCTCTGGTCCCATCGGCTTCACCGTCGGCCATCGTGGGCAAACACAACTCCTCTGCCTGGCTTCGGGTCCGGGCCTCGCCTGAAAAAAGTTGCAGATCTCCATGGCAGCATACAAGGAGATGGGCATGAGGTTGGAGTAAAGGATGAAGAACCTGGGTGTGCTTTCGTCGATGTATTCATCCCTCGGATTAAACGAACAAATCCAAACTTTCAGTCCGACCAAAATCAATGTGAAGCAGCCGCTGAGGGGAATGGACTCGCACCAAAAAACTAAATTTGGAGTGAACCCCGTGTGATTGGGTCTAAGACCATTGGCACTAAATACTGGAACGGTGGAGCGCCATGTGAAGAAATGGTTCAACCTGACTTGACACTAGAAAACATATGAAAAACTATCAGAATCAAGTGCGGGGTGAGTCCATGAACCTTTGACTAAGCGAAACAACTCTGGATTCAATTGATCTCGCAGTGCCAAAATTAATCCATAGTTAATTCTTTTCAAACCAGTCCTTGTTCTCAGTAGCCTACAAAGTAATGTATATGTTACATACTTATAAATATATATAACCATCAGCCCTGCGCGACCTTGAAAAATAAAGGTCGTTTTGAAAAGCCAATCTTTTAAAGGTTGTCTACTTGAAAACCCGGTTTCGTGTTTCTAGCATGATTAAAGCTAATTCATGCTAACTCCATCAAATCATCCTGACACTACAAACCCTCCCAGATCGCCATCCGTTTTCCCCGCATCCCGCTCGGTTCAATGCCGTGGCCCTGTCCGACAACATCAAGAGGACATGTCGTGACCTCAGATCCTGCTTCGGTATCCTTTCAAGTCGTTTGGGGCATGTAAAAGCATATGCATATATCCAAAAATGCGCGCACACACACGATATGGACGCATATATCCAACGTATTTCAAGAGGTCACATCCTTTGCAACTGCAGGATGATTAATTTCCATTAAACAATTCTTCACAGCCAAAAAGGTTCGCTCGATGACCCTCAAGGAGCAAGTCTTTGGTGAAACGCGTCTAGCCAGCCGTGATGGTTTGCCGACAAAGTCTTCGGACATTTGGTTTCCAAAGGCCAGCACATTCAACGTCCAGTGCCCCGATTTCCCTTCAAGAAAGGTTTCAAGGAACTGATGATGTAGATAGTGCCCCTTTGGGGTGAAAGGAAACCGGCGCTTTCTTTGTTGAAATGTCAACATTGCAAGTTTGGCATAATGCCGAAGGAAAAGGAGTCCCTTTGATCCCAGGTGCATAGCCCTAGCAGGCTTCAGGAACAGACCCTCACGATAGAAGCCAGACAAGCACTCATTGATGGCAGCTGCAGCTTCTGCCTTATTCACATCGATCAAACGAAGCTTTCAAGTACACGACCAACCTGTTTAACAAGGAAGAAACACAACTCCATTCAGAGACAGGTGAAAAGTGAAAAGCATACAGGTCGTTCCCTAAAGACGTTGTGAAGGACCCAAAAAATGAATGCCAAACGCAACACAGTAACACAAAGCAAATAGATTTCACCATCCGTGTGACCCACCACATTCCTTTTGCAATAGTCCTCATACCATTGAAGGATCAATCTGGTATGGTCCCCTTTGTTCCAACCACCTTCGGGACAGTCCTTGAAACTGCCCTGAACGCCCAGAATAGAAAGTGAGATCTGCTTGTGGTATGGCGTCTCATGCACCCTCCGGCAATATTCACCAAAGTCGTCAGTCAACTTTGCGCAAGCATCCACAAGGGACATGGGCTCCAACAATTCCATGGTCATACATATGGCACTAGCGGCAAAGCTCTGCCCCACACCAAGATGGAAGTTGTGAAAGATGTCGAAGCGATAAAATGCCTCAAACCCAACATCAGACCCAGCTTGCAAGAAAGGAATTTTCATGTAAGGTGGGTCATCCGCAAAAGGTTTCAGCGAGCCAACCGTTGGCAGCCACTGGGGCTTCAAAGCACCCAAATCTTCGAATGGAATGTGCGTACCGTGAAAGTTTTCCATGGCAGCACAGCATTGATGGCAAATGCCAGAACAAGGCTTCCTGGAGCGCGCCTGGGCCGGTCGCCTTGTGAAGGATCTCTCAAACTTGCCAGTCTTTTGCAAGTATGGAGCATCGCCCTTGCAACCAACGACTGCAATGAAGAAATGCTTACCATCAAGCATGACACCTGAGTGGAAAAGCCTTTCGTATTCAGCCGCTTGCACGAGGACCTGATCAAAAGCCTCAGGAGTCTCGTTGTATAATGAGATCGGAAGCACGCTATGCAAGAAGTGAGTAAGCGAGGTGTTCCCTATCATGTTGAGGTACAGGGGGTTCTCCAACTCATCCAGTGGACCATCCTTGAGAAGGTTGACACGAGAAGAGCCCTTCCCCATGATGCCCATTGCCGAAAGGATCATCACTTGTTTCTTCTTTCTTCCTCTTCCTTCGTCCCCATGTAGCACTATCGGAATTGTGCGCTCAGGGTGTTGTGGGGCACCCTGCACTGTAGAGTCGAACATCACATGTGAGGGATGTGAGGATCGAAAGCGGTCCCAAAATGTCTGCAAGTCCTTGTGCATTTCCACGGGGTCTGTGGTACCGACCAAGTGATCCAACTGGTCAAACTCGATGAGGTACTTCAGCCAGTCTGAGAACTGCACATATGGAAAGCGAGGCTTGCTTACCAGGTCGACTCTGGAAATTTTCACCGGCAACGACTGACCACACTTTCTGAAAACCCCGTGGCTTCCATGCTCAGACTTCTTCAAGGGAACCTGAGCTAGCTTCTTGATGCCCTTCGATGGATATCGAGTCACACGAGCTTGTCGAATAACATCACGGCATGCGACCTTAGCGCAGAAATCGAAAGTTACGTTGGGACAGTAGCATCGTAAGTCACATGCCATGATACTCTATCGGTCCGTGTCTCTTTGTAAAACGTTAAACCTAATGAGCAAGTATACGCAAAAAAACAACAATTGTTGCTTAAACTGATGCGCGCACATTGCAGCAGCACAAAAGCACTGCCCAGACTTAAGCAACCAACAAACTGTTTCGATGGTGTGTTAATTGTTGTGATACGCAACCCCTTCCTGATCCCTGGCATTCACTCCTGAAACGTCCAAGGTGAGGCTCATAGCATGGTTTGATATCCATGCCCATGCAGGATTTATATAGCTTGCGTGGGTCCCATGGGTGTCATGCCTTGTTTGGACAGGGTATCAACGCGAAGCCCCCATCGAACACAAACCCACAACCCCCAGCAAATGTTTAAAGAACATTGGCAGTGCATGCAGGCATGCATTGTGGTTTGACCCTGCGGCTCTAAGAAACCATATACACACCAAAGAAGAACAACAAGTTCTTTTTTCGCAGCCCTGAGCATCCAAACTGAATTTGGTCTCGCTAAGAATTGTGGTTAGTTCTTTATGTTGTATTGGAAGTCATAACCCTGTAACAGGTGTGCGCACACACGTATACATATACACAGATCGAGCATGATCAGCACACTGCAAACATATAAGTTATTCTTTGGGACCAATGTCAATGAAAGTATAGGGATCTCAAGAACATGATGTTGCCAGCTTGAGTCACTGCCAATTGTGGCATGGAGTGTTGGGACACATGTATACATACTCCACGGGCGTGGACATTTGATGGATCGAACTTGGACGTGTTGTGCCTTCACAGGGTGCTATATTCAAGGTGAAAGCCAACAGAACATTCTTAACTGATTCCGGGTTCTTTTTGTTCGATGTCTTTTTGAGGGAGCTCCACCATTTTGCCAGGGACAGCCACTGGTGCACTGGACATCCATGACAGGGCTTTCATTGTTGAATGTGTTGAACACCATTTCCACTTATAGCCTGTGAAACAAAAATGGCAGCCCTGGAAGCATTGCTCCCAATCCGACATGTGCACCCAGAGCTCCCAACACCGCTTCCCACCATGCGTGCAAATCCTTGAAGCTCAGGTTCGGGACCTGCCATGGCCGGCTACGACGACGGTGAGGTTGGGACGGGGTCCAAAAACGAATAGTCCACTCCATTCAAATTTACACTGTTAAATGTGTGAGTTTGCTCCGAGTGATGTCAGCTTTTTCTCATTTCCCCCATGAACTGCTGTCAGCTCATCCAGAGCACAGCACCCTACAGAGATTGCACGTGTCACTGTAACACGCACATGAACTAATCAGTGCATCGCACTGGCTATTGGTACCATTCACTCCTCTGGAGCTTCTTGATCTTTCTCCAGGTCCTTGAGCTTTTTGTTGAGTGCCTTCTCCACAGCCCTTAGTTTATTGAAGTATATTTCAATCTCACATATATAAATACATACAGCGCGCATTGCCAGCATTTGGTTTCTTAGCAGGCTAGTGGCTTGCCCTGAGCCTCCACCGATGCGAGCGTGGATGCCCTGGGCAAATTGGGTGTGATCGATGGTGTTGGGATTAGCAGCCATGTTTGGGTGCATGTTGGATTCGCGGGTTGAAGTGCTGTGAATTCTTTGTGACTACTTGGACCCCATCTAAAATGCAGGATAGTTTCTTGGCCATAGCAGCTTGCATCTTCGCCTTGACATCTTTTGAATTCCTGGACAGCAAGGATGATGTTGGAATACCACCCATGGTTGGCAACCTTCATGGTGATAGCCACATGCAATATAGAATGCATGCTTATATACTTGCATTTCACCCAAGGGTGGCTGTTGGCTCTTGGTGGACTTGAAAGTGAAATAGTTGTGATGCATGCCGGGAAAACCGTAGTATTGGACCGACCTTGCCAAGCACATATCTATATATATATAACTGCAGATCTATAGGACAGTCTTAATGGCATTTGTGGTATTGTTTCCATTCAATGCATAATGCATTCGTGGGCAAGTATCTCCGCGGTTCTCTCAGCATTGCCAAGTACTGACCGGCTCTCGACAAAGGCATCGAAGGACTTCTGGGCGACATCAACCTTTTCCTCCAAGGCAGCGACCAGCCTAAGCGCAACACTGGAGCGGATCATGTTTTGTGTATCATTAATTACATATGTTGGCTGAAGATGCTGGGAGATCATCAGTCCGCATTCTTTGTTAATACAAGACATGGCACTTCTTGCAGCGGTGTTTGTCCGATTCAGCCAACCCGGATCGTGTATCAAAGCCTTCCAGTCGTGAGATCAAATCCATGATCTTAGACAGCTTGGCCAACATACCATCCTCGAACTTCTGCTCGAGTTCGAGCTCCTTAGATGATCTTATAGGTGCACACCATGGGGCAAAGCGTAATTTGAACATGGAACTCCATGACATAAACCATGGGCTCATAATCACACTCGCTTGATGAATTAAATGTGGCTTAGCATCCCCTTCTGCAGGCGTTTGCGCACGATGCTTTTCCTTCTCCGGAGTTGCTTCAGGCTCAGCTGGGAGTTGTGTGACGTCAAGAAATCCCCCACGAAGTTCCACAGGCTCACCCTGGAGAAAAGAACTCATGTGCTTTTGGAAAGACATGTGTTCAATGTTTTTTTCTAACCATGAACATATATATATATGTTTCTGTTTTGGAAAACCACAAATATAACCTTCAAAAAGAAATGTACAGGCCTCTTGCTGGGAAACGTGTGTCTCAGTCTCGGTATGAGTCTTTGTGTGAGAAGACTTGTCAGAGTATTCCACGTAGTACTTGTACACCTTGGAGCTGTACTTGTCGTTCCTGAGAATCATGATGTTCGATGTTCACTCAACACATATTGCACAAATTCACATGCATGCAGTTGTTCACATAATTGAAGAAGCCTCAGTATATATATATAGGCTTGAAAATTATGCGTGCAAAGTCTCTTGACCAATCCATGCTTTTTGCAGTAGGCAATGGCGTCCTTGATGTAGGTCCTGAGAATGGGTTTGGGAAGTAATGTGCGCGCAGATTCAAATAACAGGACTCAAACAAGTTAATACCACTGCACACATGTGCATGCACTGTGTTGAGGAGGCTCTTTAACAAAAAACAACTCGTGCGTTCAAGGCACGTAGACCACTTCAGCTCTGACTTCATCATCTCAGGGGTAAACCAGCCCGACTTCGTTTTCTGGGTGTCTTCCAGCTTCTTCTGAATCATCTTGGTGACATTCTGGACGAATTGCTCCTGCAGGAGCAATTCGTCCAGATGTTGATATGTCGACTGCACATGGTCATGAAGACGTCACAAAATAACAAAATTAAAACAAAGTCAACAAGTTCATCATGGCTCCTTGTTTAGGTCATACTTTTCTAGCATGACCCGCAGGTCGTCTCTGCTTTGGCCACCCTTTTTCCAGGCCAAATGAATGCTTTCCGGAACATTCATCTTTCCAGATGGCTTAAGCTCACAGAGCCGACGCAAGCGTGCGTCTACCATGCGATACCGCTGCAGAGCCTTCTTGTGCTCCAGATCCTCATCGGGTGTTTTCTCCTGCATTAAGAAAAATATGGTCGTAGCCGATCCGAGCATGAACATGTATACACCATCATAACTCTCGCTAAGTCAATCTCCTCTGGACTTGGAGTCACTGGTGATTCAGGAACTGTTGTTGTGACGCTTGAAGGGGCTGCCATGGATGCCTTCAGCTTCGCAATCTCCGCAAGAGCATCATCCAGCTGAGTCTGGAGATTGGTGGCCGGATCACCGATCTCCTGCTGTTGTGGCTACCACGGACGATGGACTGCTTATGTCAACTCTTTTAGAGCTTCTTGCAAACCAAAAGCTCACAAGTATAACATTGGAGAAGGGCGGCTTCACATCATTCATACGCATATATATTTATATATCTTTGCAAGCCTGTTGACAAGGTATACAGTCTCAGAAACTTCCACAAAACATTGAACAGCGTCACGCACAAACCAGGTCGAACTTGAAATAGAGGAACTGTGTGCAACAGAAGGGAAACAAGTGGATCTAACAGAAATGAGTTAATGCATGGACATGCCAGAACAGCTGTCCTTCGGGGATGCCCTGGACTTTGCTGCTGTGTGATGCTTATCTGTCCGCTTCTCCTGGGAAAGAGCCGGATTGCATGTGTATATTGTGTTGGGGCTGGACATGGTAAACTATATATATATATATATTGGCAGTCTTGCCTCAGACAGGCACAGTTGGTCCCACAGTCCCCCAAACCCACAGCCTGCCTCCGTCGTGCGTGTCTTCTTGGCCGCGACCACCGACTTTACAGGTGTGGTCTGCGTGGAGGGTGGAGCAGCTCGCTTCTGCATCAAGGCTTCTGCGCGGGAATCGTCTGCCTCTACGGTGCATGTGTACATGTGTTTGTTGTTGGGATTGGCATTCATGCAGACGTGCCATGCGTACGTTCTCAAAGCTTAAGAAGGGTTGAAGCTTTGTGTGAAAATCATCTCTGAATACAAGACAGTTTTGCGGGGGAACTCCGTGCTTACGAAGGTGAAATGCTGCCAAAGAGCAAGTGGTTCTGCTGAAAACATCTCCCCATCACCAGGTACCTAGGGTTGGCATCATACACAATGACACATATGTCGCTACAAGACCACCCAGGGCAATTCGACTTGGTCACTGTTGCATTGAATGCTATTATAGGCCAAGGGACCGCGGGAGCTGTTTCAACATCAGATGATTCCAAAGCAGCAAGTTGCATCTCAATGGCCTCATGGTTTGTGGCATCGATCCGGTGTTTTTGTGGTTGGAGGTGTGTTCAATCTTGTTTTGTATATACGTGCAAAGTGTCTTAGACTCCAGCTTCCTTTGCTGCTCGAAGTTTTTCTGTTTGGTTTCTAGAAGCTTCAGACTTAATCGCCAAAAGTTGTTCGTTGCCGGCTACTAAAGAGCCGCAACTCCAGGCTTTCGATGGCAAAGCTTTAGGAGCGGTCATGGTTGACCACAAAACACCAAAGTGAGATACAAGGCAAAATCTTCCTTGAAAAGCCCCTTGAGCCATCGCCCCATGTATGGTGAACGCTGTCAACTCTCAACCTCTCCACAATCTTTCCAAACTGTGGGTCAAAGGCTGAGTATGGCAACACTTCAAAACACAGATACATGTGAAACACGTGTTTTTCACATTGCATGACCCGGAAAGCTTCGAGATGTCAATGACAAAGCTATGGACTCGGCCAAATGGGCCCAAAGACTGATCAGCAGCCTTCAAGACTGCCATTTCAGAGGGTGCAAAATATCACGTGATCCTACGTAATTTGTTACGGATTTTTATGGGTTTTCTACGGGGTTTTTATGGGTTGTCTACGGCTACGGATGTTTTTACGGGTTTTCTACGCATCAAAACCTGGTTTTTGAGCATTGGGCCCAAATCCGACCAAGAAGCTCCTATCAGCCTCTTGAATTTGAACGAAGCTTCAATGAAAGCTTCGCCGGAATGTGTGATTCTTTGAATCACTCTGCAAACAAGTGTGGTTTCCACTCGAAAGGGATATTCAAATACTTGTTCCCCTTTATATACCAAATGCATTCTGCGATGTTGGCATCGCCCCAATGATCATCAAACATTTGGGTTTTGTACCACTCCAGGGGGTCAAAGGTCTCAGGCATAGGAGGGAAGGCCTTGCAGCCATCAGCTTGCAACTGGGGTAGTATTCGAAGCACGCGGAGGCCAAAGCGGTATGGATAATGCCTTGGATGGACGCAGTTGGAGGCCAGGTCAAAGGAGGGAAATGGAAAAGGCTTGGAGCCTCTCGCACATTTGTTGGTTGGAGATATATTTTGCTCGATGCAGGCATGGCCTGTATAGATTAAATGTACACATATGCTCGAGACATAGGAGTTGCAAGGGTGCCAATCGGTTGTGATCCTTAAGTCACCAGATAAAAGGAACACGATCGACTAAAGTACCTCCATACATGGAATGTTTCAAGAATAGCTATAATTCTGAAGACATGTATGCCCCACATATATGCATTTTATAATTGGTGATCGATCAGGGATGATTTCTGGAGCAATGTGTTTTCATGTTTCATGTGATGTGCGACTGTGTAGCCACAACCAATATCGGCATATTTGATTGATTTGAAATGCAAGTCATAAGTTTGTGACTCACCACCAAACATTCATATCAACACCCCCCAAACTGCATAAAAGGGCTTACTGTTCTAAAGCTAAACCGAGTATCTGGCTCTCCTTGAGCTGCTTCTTGTTTCCCTGGAACTGTTTCTTCCCATTCTTAGTGATAGTCTTAGCAGTTCGGTTTGCTTGGTAGGCTGGATCTTTGTAGTTCCACCCTCGAAGCCGCCCAAGATTCAACAGCCCAACCTTTGAAGAGTTGGACCACGCTATGTGCCTCTTAGGAGTCTTCGAGCCATAGTGGCCCATCCACCAGCGAGTCGACCAGGCCTCCGCAGCTACATCAAAAGCTTGGGTGTGACAGGTTGCATGGTGCATGCGACAGACCTCACATGAAAACCATGATTCGCCTCGGTGGCTCAAGAAACACAGTGATTTTTGTTTAAATACTCTTATGCGTTGCAATCCTCGACATATGTGCACATGCAGCTGCTTCTGTACACACCGGATCAACCTGGTTTTGTTTGCGGTTCCTTTCCCGGGTTGCTGGATGCAAGTGTCGAACGGATATCGATTGGGATGCCAGACCCTCGATCATTACAGTCAATCAACCGACCCTGCTCAACAAATCCCATTGGTTCGTTTGATGATTGAAGACTTGCGGTCACATATCTATTATATATACATGTTACATGTTGGATATATCTCAACATCCAGTCGGTTCCATTCGGAGTCCTCCCCACACAAGTTTTTTGTCGGGTAACCTTGAACACGCTGAAAACGTTCATGACCCGTGGATGGAAACGCAGCATCGATGATGACGGCTGTTCCACCATCCAGGCCAAAGACATCACCTCCGCTACAAAGATGAGGAGCGCCATCCTGGGCCGGGCCGAATGTTTCTTTTCTCGCAATAACGCTGGGGTTCTTTCTCAAAAAAAACATTGTTCTCTTCGAGGGCTCGTTAGTCCAGGCACCGTGCAGCCATGCAATTTGCTTCATCTACATATGTAGGTCGTCCCTCATCCCGTCCAAGAGGATGTGATACATGGCGCCCACTTGTACCCATGTTTACAACCGTCCACGAAGAGCACACAATGGCCATGAGAACACTGGCTTGGCCATGTTTGGTGTTCAGGAGAGTCACCAAGGCTAACCTGGAAATCAGGGGCCCGAGCACTCATTTACATAAACATCTACAAGCTTGCAACGCATATATATATATTGTCATTCCAAAAAATATGAGTTTCTGCAAGGAACAGGAATCCCGATTTTGATAGGATGTCAAAATGGTTTGAACGTGTAGGATGTTCTTCGTCAGGTCGGAAATACTCTATGTCCAGAGCTGCTGTGTTCCGACCGGAAAGGCGAACGCATTCTGAAGTGAGCGCACGGCCAGCCCACAATTCCACAAAATCATAGGACTTCAGGGAAGAGAAAGATCTCATGCAGTCCACATTTTATAACAAACATATTTCACTGTTTTTTCCTGGTCTAAATGCACAAGTCGCTTTGAGACCCCAAACCAACCTCCGTCAGGGTCGCAACGTTTGAGCTCCACAGGAGGAGCAAGATCGTCAGCACCAGCGCCTGAGGTATAAGGCGGATGGGCGGGAAGGATCGGTATAGGTTGGTACACTCATGGAAGATATGATCAATGAGGGTTGGACCTTGGGTGCATTCACACAGCGTAGTCTCCATACAACTTCCGGGAGCGTTAGGCGCTGCATAGCGTTCAAAAGATGCTTGATAGAATCTTGCACCAAATTGAGCCAAATGACTTCGTTGGAGTTGCTCAACACTTGTTGAATGCACACGCAAAGAAAGCTGCCGGCATGGTAAACTTTCAACGTTGACCTCACACCTGTATATCAAATTCTCATTGGACTGCATGCGTTTGAACAGAAGCTGTGACTCATAAATAAGCCTGCTTTACCATCGTTTGGATCGATGCGGCCTTCCAGACGCACCTCCCAAGCCTTCCGCTTGGGCATGGTACACGGACCTGGGACGGAGCGAGTTGGGTTGCAGCAGCAATCCAAAATTATAGTGGTCACAGCTGAAGCAAAACATATATGGATATAATATGTGACGCGGAAAAATTGCATCATGCTAACAATTTACCGATCGTGATCTCGTTTAAGGGAGCTCCCAAACTCAAAAAACAATTCTCAAAAGGCTTCATGCAAGAAGGGCATATACAATGTTCGATATCAGTGTTTCTCATAAATAAGCTTTCGCAAGATCACTTCTCGTATACTTTTTCCATTCTAAGCCGCTGCAGGATTAAGGGCATATTACCATATGCAGCCCTTGCAATCAAAGCTGGCAAGGCAAGCAGTAACACTTGCCAACCCTAGCAATTTGCCATCCATGGCCTTGGAATCCTGGAAGCACTAACATAAAAAAGTTTAACCCAAATTCAGGTTTTGAGTGCAACCAATAACATGGACGACAATTGCAACCCCATATAGCGCCAACTGTGGTACAAAGGCTTGATGTGGTTCCAAGCCCTGCCCGCATCTAAGGCTTTGACTTCATGTATCACTCGAGCACGTTTCCTTTTCAACATGGCCAACAATTTAAAACTATATATATATCATGGGTTGCGAAGTGCAATGAATAAAACAAAACAATTTAAGATTCATATGGCCCGATCAAAACTCAAAAGTCTGCAGGGCATTTGCCCAAGCGATCAGCAATGGCGATCGCTTTCACAAGATCTGCCAAAGCCTCTTTGTAGGCCACGACCTCCAATGCCTCAAGGTCCTTGAGCTCATCGCGTGGCTTGTCCCCACCAACGAACTGCACCTGACATGGTCACTATATTTAAAAAAACACATAATTGCGCCAACCTTTTGTAAATTGTATATATAGTTGTAATGCGCATACTTGAATTCCAATTCCACACAGTGCAAGATTACACTTCAGCTTTTCAAACTGTATTAAACTAATATTATGTTGAAATTTATGTTCAAATGCTTGAAGTGATGACTGAGATGTGCACAAACAAGTCTGCTGCGGCAACCGGCAAAGAGATAGAGCGGCATTCCTTCGAGCCATAGGACAAGACGTGTTTCTTGTCCTTGCTGTTGGAACCATTCTGCAAAAGCCCCATCCGGTTCGTGTGCCAGTACATGCTGATACTCCAGTAGGTGTACTTCGGCAAATTGTCACCAAGGCCTTTGGCCATCTTTACATTGTCCAAGGCATGCCAAAGCTTGGTGACGTGAAACCACGTTGCATCATCCTTTTTGGCATCAATCAAATGGTCGAGGGCAAACTCTCTCGCAGCCTTACCAGGGGGCTTCCGCTCAGCCTTTGGAGTAGGGGGCTTGAGGGCAGCCTTTGGAGCAGGTTCTGCAGGCTCGATTGGAGCAGGCTCTGGAGCAGGCTCTGCCTTGGAGCTCGCAGCTTTCCTCGAGCGCTTCTTGCTTTCCTTTGCTTTTGGCATCGGAGCTGATGAGGCTGATGCGCCTGCCTCGGTGGATTCAGCTGCCACTGCAACCCGACCAGCTTCAAATGCCTCAGGCTCACCAGGACCATCTGGTGCTTTCTTGCCTTTGCCTCTCCTCGCCCTCTTCTTTTCCTGCTTGATCTCTGGTGACTGAACAGGGCCTTTGGCAGGCTCAGGCACAGGTGCATCCGGTTTCTTCTCAGGGTGGGGCAAAGGAGATTGCGCATCATCAAATCGCAAAGCACGGCGCTCTGGGGTAGACGGGGCAGGCTCTTCAGCATTTCCCATTGGACGTGGGACAGCGGCATTCAAGTCAGGCATGACGACAGCTTTCCTGTCTGCGACTCTTCCCCTGCCTCTGCCTTTGCCTCTCCCTCGGCCCTTCCCAGCCTGTGCATTCTCCTTGGCTTCCGCTGCAAGACCCAGCTGCTCCCTGCGAGTAAGAATCGGCACCTGACATGGTTCCAGGACCACAGAACCAAGAACCAATAGTCGATCGAATATATTTTTGTTTGAGCTAAACATTCAAAACCATATATTATAACAAAAATACTTGAGAACATGTGGGCATGCAATCTGATTTCAAGGCAGTGGATGAAAATATTTATAATAACATTGTTTGATAACAACTGCATGAACACAAAATCCATCACGCTTGGAACTGTCAAATGCAAAAAATTATCCCCATATATACACCCTTAAAAAACTAGATCTTGTCGTGCACATTGGCCTTTTCCTCCTCCACTGGATCCGGAGAAATCTCCATGGGCTCGACTGTCCTTGCCTCCTCCCCCCTCTGAATCTGAGCAGCAACAGAGACAGTGATGCCACCATTGGGGTCCATGGGCAGAGTCGGAGCAGTGTCGGCGCCATATGGAAGAGTCTCATCAATCAAGAGAGGCGTGCTATGCAGCCGTTGTAATGTGGCCACAGTCTTCACATCACTTGCAACCTTCTCTTCCAAAGACCTAAACATCTCAAAGCAATTTGAGGCAAGGGATTTGTTGAATTCTCACAAAGCAATGTTCGGAATCCACGTTTGCCTGATTTGACTGTTCTTGCAATTATACTTTGCAAAGTTTACAAACATATATTATATGAAATTCTGACCGCGTGTACATATAATTATAGTAGAAAAAATCATCACACGCATCATCAACAGTAAGACAAAAAAGGCACCCGATGGACAACATGCAGTGACGAATGAATAGACGCTTAAGCGGACAGAACTTGCACATCAAAATTGTAAGTTGATGTATTTGGATGTTTGGCATCAAAGTGTTGCATTCAATCTCATTATATATATATATATTGCAGGCACATATTGAAGTCAGCTATATAGTGGCTTACAGTGATAAGATGAGTCCCCAACTTTGCATGGCCAATCGCAGCCTCCAATTCACGAAGCTTGCCACGGAGCAAGCGCATGTGTGCTTCCTTCTCCCGCACTGAAGCTTTGGGATCATCAGCCACCGAAGTGAGCTCCTTCTTTGTCTTGAAGATGGGAGACTCATCAATGTCAATCTCCATTACCACCTGGTCACCTGCAAGCGGACGAGCCACTGGACGATCACATGGCTCAGAAGCCTTCGCATCAAAAGGAAACTGAGAGTCTTCAACATCAAGATCAAGTAGCGTGGCATTGGCCTCCACCTCATGACTGGCTGAAGCTCTCTCAAGGTCGGGGCCTTCCGAAGCTGCTTCTTCTGCTGGGTCAACTGCATTCGCTACCAATTGATCGAACCATGCGTCATCTTCACTCTCCACCTCCAAGTCCGACTCCTCGAACAGCATTTCCGGCTCTTGAGACTCATTTGTGTCCTGAGACTCAGCCTCACAATCTCCAGCATCCGCAGCATCGTGACCATGGCGGCCCTGCAGGGATGCAAGTGCTATTGAAAATCTTTGGTCTCTCACCTGCAACGCCCAGACCCCAACCATTTCAATTCTGATTTCAACAGTTTATATGCAGGCCCCCTACTGCCGCACTGCTCATTTGAAATTGGTTCCTGCCTCAATGGATGGGTCAAGGATCCGCTGCAACTGCAAGAACTCCAAATTCTGAGCACGGTGTTCAAAAGATCGATTAAGGAGACATGTTGCACAAAAACATATGTGTTCCATTGGACCCAAATAACCACTTAACGTATATAAGTTGGCCTACACAAAATCTTATAAAAACTTGTAAAACGCTTTGATTCAGCAATCAAGGTGCCTTGGAACCCAACCTCTTATGAGTTTTCATCTTGATAAAACTCAGAAAGCTCTTGCACGTCCACGCATCCAACTTGACTTTATCCTTCTGGGGGATAAGGCTCAGCTTGTTCCGGAAGACCTTGATCCTTGGATCAACCCCCAGGCCCAACTTGAAGGAATGGCGCAGCAACCCCAAATCGAATATATATATATATGTCGTTCGGGGACCAACAGTAAAACATAGATCTAAATTCAACCATATTATATATTGTTTGAAATCCCAGATCTTTATTTGGCTACCGTATAACGGCAGTATTAATACGCTTAAATGCATGGACCGAGTTTCTGGTGGGCAAGCGCTTTCACGTATGGAACAGGATGCTTGGGATGTGCTGCCATGTTGTGCAGCAATGGAATCAACACCTGTTGATTGTGGACTGCAACGGCAATGCAAATCTTCACGTGGTTGTCGCTGGTGTCCTTGTTCTTCGTTTTGGGCATTTCGAACAAACGGTCGCAACGAATAGCCACGTGGCGAACAGCATGTGACTCCTTCCACTGCCGGTGGATCAGCTCTGTAGAGCAAACTTCTTTGGTAGGGGGGTGAACCACCGCCATGGTCCAAAGATGTCCAAAGGATTGCAGTGGATGAAAATTGAACCTTCAATGGCTGCAATCCATTGGCAGTTGTAAGCATGCATGTATTGAACACGCAGACCTATACATACAGCTATATTGGTTTAATTAGTTCTTGTTATATCCACTGTTCGCACTCGCGCTTGAGACTCTTTCCAATTTCCAATCCTTCCCTTGTGCAGGCTTGAGCTGAGTCTCCGGGCTGGACCCGAGTTGGCCAGCGAAAAAGTCCAGAGCAGCATCCGATCGGCGAAGAAGGGAGGTTTAAAAGGGTTTGAGATGGTTGGACTTCTCTTTATTCAGGCTCACTTTTATCCATGAGCCTTTATCTATAGGCATGCTTTGATGAAGGTCGTATTGGGGTGGTGTGATTGTTAAACCTGGTCCTTCACCAAACTTTGAATCACCATCAACACCCACAAATGTACAGCCAAAATGGCTGCCAAGCTAAGCACCATCCCAGTGCATGTCCTGAGAATGCAAAAACCCGGTTTTTAAAAAAACACGGGTCGTCATGTCAAAAACCTGGTTCTTGAAAAAAAACCTTTGTTTTGGCCATAGTCTGGAGCCCCTGGAAGTCAGTACTGTCCAAGACCAGCATGTAACGAAGACTGAACTCAAAGGTCAATTACTTTAAAACTATTTGTGTTACACATATTCAAGTTCTGGTCAAATATATCTTTCACTGGCTGTAAACAAACTCAAGACTTATACTTAAATAACTCTTTTGAACTCTTAAACTCTTACGCCTGTTCAAGATCAGATCACATATCACTCTCACTAGCTAGCTCTAGACAGGCCTCATCTTCCATGGGCTGTAGGGAATATATATATATATATATTATTCTGGGGTTTTGAAGCGTGCAGCAAGTCAACAACGCGACCATTCGTGTGCAACTATTGGATGAAGATGGACGTGCAGGCTTTGGCAAGTGACTCGCAGCCCAACACACTTGCTGTGCTCATTAGCTTGGGTAACCCAAGAGAGAAAGAACAATCCTTGCCAATTGCAAGCTCTTTGGGAGTACATGGCTCAGTGAGGTTGCTTCTTGTCATTGGGGCTGATGCCATGGGATGTTTAAACTCATAAACAATAGCTGCTTTCTGCCGGGAAAATACAAAAACTGCACTACCTGCGACCACAAAACCCTAGTCCCTATTCCTATTCACGTTCGCCATGGATTGTCTGGAGTCCCCAAATATGTTGCCCATCAACACTGGGTCCTGGGAAAGAGCGCAGTGCTAGATGCAATAGGCGATTGATGATTGGGTATGCTCCCCGAACAGAATGGTGGGGCTGCAATGGGCTGCGACAGGCGGTTTTCGGAAAATCCAATGGTAGGGCATGGGTTCGCATGGTTTAGTTCGCTTCACCTGAGGCATGTCACCTGTCTGAAACTATAAGGAAATCATGATTGCAACAAAGCTCTCTTTTTCTGACCCTGTCAGGCTTCAGCCATTTTCACCAAGGCGCTTGAACCAGTTCATGACCAGTCGCGTGAAGAGCCCTTCGCGTATGAAGGTATTGGGAGGATACAAGTACCAAAGGCTTTTGAACTTGCCCTCATGAGCCACATACCTCAGCACACGACTCGACTCGGCTGCTGCGCCATCCACCGTCACAGATCGACGCGTTGATGGGCCGAAGATCGACGTGTCCACTGGAGCTACACGCAAACAACAAGAAACTGTATAAACCAGTTGCTGTCAAAACTCCTTGTTAAACCTCATGTCCTCCACATACACTTTGGAAAGTTCCGTGGCTTCCCACAGGTTGGGACAACTGTAGACTTCAACTTTGAGGGAGGCATTGCTTGCTTTCACATAGTGGGGCAGCCTTGCAAGTATGCCAGCGCTTCCCAAATTTGTTTGGACATTTCTTATTATTGAAAGGGGGTCCCGTCCTTCTCAGATGTCTGGACTCGATCACTGTCGATCACCACCAAGAAACACCGACCTCGCCTCACCCACCCTCTCTCTCTATAATATAGGGTAAAATAAAATATAGTGTAATCTATGTATATAACCTATATATATCCCCCCTCCAGACTGTTGGATCGATTTCCAAATGATAATACATACATATATATATATCATAGTTAATTGGTGTTTGTAAATTATGTAAATTATACAATTAGTGAATACTCTGATCTGCTAAGCGCTGTCCCAGGCGCAGCACTGAGCTCAGCATGGCCAAGACCGCTTGGGCGCCCAGCACCACCAGCATGGCACGGTTCACCACCTCTGTCCGGATCCGTCCACCCAGAGCCCCAAAGCCACCCACAACACGTGGGTGAAACCATACTGCATGTGTGTGTGTGTTTTTAAATATGTTTGTGTCTTTTTTCTCACCGCCTCCTAGCGGCTAGGAGGCGGTGAACCAGGGTTTTCGTGCTGTGGCTAGTTGGTTCTGACCCGAATCCGTGCAATGAACATCAAAGAATCAATTATCAATGTCTTCAGCATTGTAAACAGTGTAAATAAACTGCGCACAACAAAGTAAATGTCGTCCCAACAAAGTAAACTGCGCCAAGGAAGTTCTCCAAAAATAGATCATCTAGTTCGGATTCAACTCTTGGGCAACTCAAAGACGTCCAAATATTTCTGTGTCGCATGCGCGCTTTTCGCCGGTCGCGCGCGCTAAGCGCGCACGAGCTCGCGAACGTTTGCCTGCTCGAGGTTCGCCAGCTTCGTGGGGGTCTCGCGGCTGTTCATGGCCATCCGGGTCTGGGGCCCCGTGTAGACCACCACGCCAAAGAGCCAGGCCGTGTTCCTCGAGGGGACGAGGAACAGCAGAAGAGAAGAGAAGCACACCGGATAGGTAGAAGAGGTGAATCTGCAAGGTGCGAAGTGGGTAAGACAAACATGGAACTTTGGAACTTGGAAAGCCTCCTTGGAAAGCCTCAGGGGAGTTGAATATGGCAACAAGGGTGGGAATCTCTGCGGGCCTATCCAGTGTTTGAGGATCGGTATACTTCTTGAACAGCTGAATGAACATGCGGAGACTGAGGGACTCATCATTCTGCTAAAATCTGCTACAATGAATACAATGTGGGAAAAACCAATGCACTTTGCCCAAAACCTTCTGGTGAAGAACCATGCACCAAATGTGTATTATCATTATTATACAGTAGCTTATTTTTTGCTGTTCGGTGTGGTCTGTCAGACCTACGCAAGAGACAAATAGACCTGCCAAATTAGCCGTGAAACCCACAGTCGATGGGTGATCTTGTCGTTTCCTCTTGCACTTATATACTATCATTGACCGAAATTGAAAGATTGCCAAACAAACTCTCAAACCAATTAATTGGTACACCTGTCAACCATGTCAGACCTGACTAAGGATCAATGGCAGTTTAACATAGTTACTAGTATATAAAGTGCTCATAAATCCACAGCAAACCACGCAGGCCGCACTCCCCCATCGCTTTTCCCAGTGGCCGCAGCTGCGTCCCTCGCAAGAGCAAGTTGGCCGCCGACCTGGCCGCCGTTCCGCCGTTCCGCGGTACTCGTGGGTCTTCTCTCAAAGGGGTCGGACGGGGTGACATACATGCCCAGAACCTGAGGGACTCTCTAGTTTAGACCCCCAAGCAACCCCAAAGTATGGCCTGGTCCCATCACAAAAGGTCAAACGGGTTGAACCCCGGAGGGCCACCAGGGCCACATCGCAAGTCCATCGATCTGTGTGGGGAAGAAAGGCCCGATGGAACCAGGAGTCATGGCTCCATAGTGTTTGGATTCCATAATTGCAGAATAGACGCATTTCACATCATTTCACGTTCGACGCCTATAATTCTTTAAAAACAGCAAGTGTGTTTTGTGTGTTTTTAGTCTATGTGTGTTTTTTTTTTTGCGGGCTACTTTCAACCAAGTGTGGAGGACAACATGCATGCACGTGCCTGAAAACCAGCCCACAATTTCCAAATCAAGCTCTTGGTGGAGAAAAACGGAACGCCCAGTCGATTTTTCCACACCAGGACCTTGCAAAGTGACCTCTTTGGAGTCCCCAAGTAGCGCCAAACTGACACGGTAGGTAGCTACGCATGCATTTTCTGACGAGCAGCAATGATTCCTTGTTGGTGTCACCATTCTCCAGTTCTGCTGATCCTCAATCCAAGAAGCGGCAAAAAGTCGGGGACTCTTTCTTCAGGCAGAAAGCATACTACAGGCCAACATAGGCCAACCGAATTTGAAGCATAGTGCAGGAAAAGAAACACTTTTTCCATTCCTACAATGGAAGGATCGGTGCATCCATTGTTTTGCATGACCGGTTTCTTCACAACTGTTAATTCACATGGTGATAGAACAATTGGACTCCCACCAGCCTGCCATTCTCCAAAACAACATGGCCTGTGTCGAGAGGGTTTGGACACCTATCCTCCTCTTCATATTCAGGTGGAATTAGTACCTAGAGGCGCCCCCAGGCCACTGCTAACCAACCCTACTTCTCAGTAACTATTTGGTTGTCAATGTGTTTTGCCACTGCTAACCGCAACCAACCGACACGAGAGAAATAACCATACCACTCCAGCGGGGTCACCAAGAAGATAACCATACAACCATTAAGGGTCGGATTTCACCGGGTTGTCTCCAGTTTCCCCAGAACAACACCAAGATATGTACCATTCCCTGTCGCGGGATCTTCCCGACGCCGAACTGCGGGCGGTTCGGCGTCCTGAGAACTTGTTGATCGACTTGCTAGGCGCCTCCGAGCGCCCAACGGGTGACGGACCATCTCCCAACCGGGCTCTGGAAAAGAAGGCTTCGCCATGGTGAATGGTTCACCAAAGCTTCCACCTGGTGGCTTTGAGTGGCTGTTATTTTTTATCGTGTCACCAATCCGGTTTTCGACAGACTGCATGGGTAGGATCAGGTCTTTTCCAAGAAACAACCCAACTTCCGGGCGTGAGTTGGAGGTAGTTGGAGGGTTTGGTGGACATGAAAGCTTTCCGGTAGCAGCATGGTGCGAGTAGGTGTTCAAGACAGTGCTGCGATACCACCATCTGGAAAAACAACAAAATTGCATCACATTCCAGTACCCTCACTGCCAGGTCTTTAGTTGAGGGTTGTTGGGCCCTAGCAGTTGGAGGGTCCTGGTACAAACCAGCAACTTTGTATATTGACTATTGACTAAAAATGTGTTGTTCCACGATCATTAATGCTCACCATTCAAACCTACTGTAGGTCATTGGAAGGTGTGCAATATATACATGGCTGTGGGGCAAAGCCTGATCCCCGGATGCATGGGTCGGCAACAGGTAAATCAGTGAACATTGACATTAAGGGAGTATAGTTGTAGCTATGGTGCATGACTGCATGACCAACCGATCTCAATCCACAATCAACTGAGAAACATCATGGGTGCATTCAGCCATCATCTCAACACAAATTCAGCCTTCATGACTGGAAACGGTTCATTAAACAAAATAACATCCATATGAGATTCGGAGAACACATCCATATGAGACATTCGGAATACCTAGTGTCGTCTCCGTATATCTCTGTTGTCCTTGTCAAGTGACTTCAAGTGGCATGTGCATTTCTTTTCAAGTGCCGTGTTATTTTCCATCGTGGTGTTAAATAACCTCTTCGCTAGCAAGACACCTCCCTAGCGACCCAAACATCTGTTCGACATGGAACCCATGGCTACTGGTACCCCGCCAAGGCCGGAGGTCGCACTCCGCCTCGATGTGGAGCAAACCATGCAAGGTGGGCAGCTTTTCAATGGCCTGAAGCTTCAGCCCAGTGGGCCCGGACCCATGGAGGCAGCGTACGCTGGGGCTGAAACCGAGCGCGAAACCCCCAACCCGAGCGTGAATAACCATGCATCAGACTGGTATCGACTTGTATCGGATTGAGTTCGTTCAGAGGGGTGCTGGAATGAGGAGGGGGTTATGGGGGTGTTGACATGATCCGGCCGCACCGCTTTGGAGCTGCTGGAATGATGTGTCTTTTCAGCCTTCCAGCCATTGAGCTGCCGCACGGCCACCGTGTTACTTGCGACATGAGGTCTCAAGCCTGCTCTGGAACCAATGACACCCCAATCAAGCCGTCCTATTTATGTCAGTGTGTCGGTGTGCCCCCTAAAACCTACAGCTTCGGTGCGATCAGGATTCACCAAACATCCCAGACTTGCGGCGTACAGAATTCCCAAACGCAAGCACGCGGTGCACAGATAGTGGGAGTTGCATGGGAAGAAACGCACAAGTCCTCAATACACTTGAGCATGATAGGACGAAAACTTGAAATGAACTTCCTTCCACGAGGTAATCGGCTGGTAGAACATCTCGTAGCTTACAAATTAAATAGATGTCAGAATTCGAAAGGAACTACTCGAAGTTCAATTGAAGTTAAGACCATGTGTACTTGTTCCTGAAAACATGTCCTCAAAAGGAGAAAAAACACATGTTAAAATGGTTCGATAGGCATGTCAAAACACGAACCAACCCATCCACGGAACTTGATGGATAGATTCATGATGATTCATGGCTAGATCCATGCGGATGTCTAGATCCCCCAAAACCAGCATGTGTGTGTGTGTCAAAGAAAACCAAACCTCCCCGGACCGTGCTGATGGCCGCCCGTGAGCTCCAGTCCTGGTCCAACAAAGGTGGGCCGTCCTGGTCCAAGTCATCACTGCCTCAGCAAGGCTCCCGCAATACCGAATAGTTCCTCATTATAGAATATGTAATATAGACATAATGTTCCAATTACTCTTAATTTTGATATATATATATATATACAATATACTGTTGCTTCGTGCTTTTAATATTTTATACAATTTAATATACAAAAATCTTAACCAAACAA
Organism: Durusdinium trenchii; assembly: GCA_963970005.1. Classification (NCBI taxonomy): domain Eukaryota; class Dinophyceae; order Suessiales; family Symbiodiniaceae; genus Durusdinium; species Durusdinium trenchii. Next base: position 1,985,809 of record CAXAMN010006668.1, read on the forward strand.
ATACCAAACAAGCAACCCCATGAACCCCGTATACTGGATTCAGAGTAGATGGGCAAAACCCCGAAGATGACTTTTAGATGGGGGTTCATATAAAAGTAAACTTTGGGATTGCACCATCTACTCTCAATCCACTATAAATGAACACATGACCGTTGGCCACCTGTGAGTTTCTTGGTCTCTGGCTTTCTTGAGCATCACATCCACATTTGGAATGGAATCCGAGCTGAAAACGCACAACAAATTATCGCATGAAACAACGAGCCTTTCTGTGTGTGTGTTGCCCCCACAGAACCTACAAGTTAAGTTTCCCTAAACATCTAGGAACCAAATGAATAGTGTGAGCGCTTCTTCAAGGAAGCTCCCCTCCGCCCTCAAGCGGGCAAAGCTTCCTTGAAGAAGCGTGAGCTATCCTGCGTCCAGTAGCTAGTATAGCTACTTAAGCTACTAGCTACCATTCTACTTCTACTACTACGAGTACACCTCTTCTACTAGCGGCCTACCCCCCCTAAAACACACACACACACCAAGGTTCGGGAGACGGCCAAGGCACAAAGACAGGCTTGCGCCAGGTTCAGGCAATTCTTGATCTTCAAGTTGGTCTCCCCGTCCAAGTTGGCCTCGTGAACGCTGTGATTGAGACTTGAGGGGAGACCTGGTCCACTGCCCAAACATGAAAATGCTCAGCAGTCGCTGCAGGTTGCATACCTACTGAGTTGGCATAAAGCAATCTCCAATGTCTCAAGCCGGCACATCATCGCAGTCTCATCTTGGTCTTCTACAAGAGGAATACTACCTACAAGTCCACAGACCTCCAAAGATGTTTGGACGGTCTGTACCACCTTTCCAGGATCTAGAATCGTAGTTGGATCGTGACAGCAAACGATCCAACATGGAAAGCAACGAAAATCCCAGAGGAATTCCACGGCCTGGCTGATTTTTTAGGGCCAAGGAACTGTGGAGACGTAGCACTGGCCATTCTGCCCTGCACAGGCCAAAGGGATCAAGTCGGCCGGAAGCTCTTCTTCGCCTTGACCGTTGGCTGCGGGTCAAAACCGGAGCCCCTGGTTGACCACCAAATATGAACAGAATGGACCCTTTCAGGAAGGTCAACCTACCAGGGTTTAGGTCTGCGGCTTTTGACCTATCAAGAGCAGCATAGAAGAAGGGAGGGTCGGTGGATTGCAGCGCTAGCATAATCAAGGGGTAACCAGTAAGCTGAGTTACTGTAGGTGTTGAGAAGCCCAGGAGCTCTCTTGGTGCGGTAAGTTTCAGCCTGGTTGGGAGGTGGGAAGGTGGAAAGGTAGGTATAAACATCCCCAACCATCTGCTCAAACGGTATGTGGCCTCGTAGGTATGTAGAGGAGGACAGCTTTATGTGGTCATGGAACGTCTTGGCGCTTTCTGTGTGGGGCCTCACTTGTTTTCGTCTTTGAACCGAGTGTGGCATGTTGCCAGTCAGTGTGGATCCAGAAAGTAGTAGTACACTCTTCCAATCACACATAGCACCTGTCGATTTGGATATATGATTTGTGGAAAGGTATTTATATGCTGCAGTTAACACTAGGATTCACCACCCTCAAGCGTTCACCACAAGCGTTCACCACAAGAAGGACTCTGCTACACCTGCTACACCCGAAGCCCAAACTCTTTAACTACAGCAAGGACTCACCGAAGCCCTGCTTGGTGAACAAGCATACATGTTGAAAGAGGACACGTAAAGGATGCGACTAGACTAGACATTGAGCAGTACAATGCCTCTGTTGCAGCTCCGTGTAGTTAGAAACAAGCATGTCGGGGTGGCAAAAAGTGTTTTAGCTGTTGCTTTCCGCTGCTGCAGTGCTAAAAAAGCAGCCATTGGTTTCAGTCCTTGTATATATATATATATACATAGAGTACTCAGTCCACCTAAGCTGGGATGGATGACATTGCTGCACCTGTTTCATTGGCATCCAATTGGAAAGCATCATCAGAGTCGGTTTACACTATCTGGCTAATGTTGACCTCCTATTTGTAAATGGCCCGTGAATTGTACTAAATCTTTTCAAAAACCAATATTAAATGGCCCTCAATTAGTACTAAATGGTTTCTGGACCTTGATTTTCAGCTGCTTCCAGACCTTGATTCATCCAAGCTGATTCTGAGCTTTCAGCTGATTCCAAAACCTGATTATGTTGTGGTTTCCTTTACTCTGGAATTGTGATTTGGCTGCTGCATGTTTCTTTCAAAATTGTTTATTTGGGCATTGCAATTTGCAACCTGAAATGAACCCACAAAGACCACCCCCCACAAGCAGCCCAAACCTTCAATTACTCAAGACCTCAAATAGTACTAAACACTTTTTGGCTGGTTCTTTTGGTGGTTTCCTTTACAAGTCCTTTAGGTTTCCTTTCAATTTCCTTTCCTTTCCTTTCATGTTCCTTTCATGTCTTTTCCTTTCCTTTCACTGTCCTTTCAATTTCCTTTCATTGTCCTTTCAATTTCCTTTCCTTTCCTTTCATTGTCCTTTCAATGTCCTTTCCTTTCGTGTCCTTTCATTTCTTTTCCTTTCCTTCAATCTCCTTTCCTTTCCTTTCATTTCCAATTCAAATCAAGATTTTCTAGGTTTTTTTTTGGAAATCACATTATTTGGGGCCCACACTTGATCAAGGGGGGGGTTATTAATAAGAGGCCCACATTAGGGTGTCCATGGTTTACCTTCAACACACATCAAATGACTAAACATCAGTTCTGGTCATCGGTCTTCTTGCATACAGAAAAATCAGAAAACCAAACATATATATATATAAATATACAGTATATATAACTTATTATGATGATATAATCTTATATGTAAAGACAACATATGACAATGAAATACTCCTCCAAAGTCGCCCAAGGTAAACATCCAACACTTTTGGAACCCCATGGAACCCCATCTTCGCTTCAGAAGCAACCGGTTCTCTTCACCTGCCAGCGCTGGTTGGTCTGCGTCCATTTCTTGTCCCGGTGGCTCTTGAGGACCAAAATGTCCCCGACTAAGATGTCCTCCGGACGAAAAGGACCGCGCAGGGCTTGGAGAGGATCCGAAGGCATTCACAAAGAAACTCCCGGAGTGCGCCGGAAGAAGCTCCCTGAGGTTCTTTTGCGCAAGAAGTAGCAACATTTTGCAGTGGAGATGATGCATACACCTGCAAAACAATAATGTATTGAACACATATCAATGAGGATTTAGGATCAATTAGGAGGATAGATCAAGGTGACGGGGGCTTTGTTTCACCGCTCCGTTCACAGCGCGGGGTCTGGTTTCCGGCTCGCTGTTTCTCGGGTTTCTCGGGCGCCCGAAGTGTCGACTTCATCTTGCGAAGCCCGGATCGGTGGAAGGCAGGTCAGCTCCGATCCGTCGAGCCTCTTAACCTCCGGATGAGCTCCGTTCTTTATGGAACATTCTCAATATACCTGAGGATGTAGTTGAAGCACTAGGGCTCAAAGAGCCCGTGGTCATGAAGTAAAATTGATGTGGCGGCATGCGAACAGTGCTCCAACGACCTGCACATCAGAGGAGCAATCTCTGCAGGTGCAACAGATTGGTTTTGTTGTTCAAGGCAACCAACCAACAAAACATGTGAAGCCCCTTTTGGAGCAGCTGTTTTTTTTGGAGAAAGACCTTTGCCAAGATCAGGTGTGCCCATTCTCACACTTCCCCAGCGCCTGTTCACCCATCCGAACCGTCCTTCCAAAGCACTGTGTCCTGAGAAGCACGGCTCCGTTCATGTGAACTCGACCAGGTGCAGACTTGCTCCCCAAAAAAGTGTCGCTATACTCGCAAAAGCTGCACACGAGGCCTATAGCAAGCTACTGATGCGAATTTGCTAGACCTTAGCACAGTGGTCCCACCCTCATCGAAAAAACCATCAACTGGTGGTGACCATATTTGTGTCAATGTGGCCTCCTGGCCCATGCAAATGGCCCTCTCTTTGGTTTGGTCTTCAGAACAGGGTTACCAGCAACATATCATTGAGGATAATGACAGGAATCGTCAAATGTTTGCGGTTATGTGTGCATGTTTTTGAGTTCAGTTGTTTAGCTCGTTCAAGTCTTTCGTGGGTTCCGGCTGCTGCGTGGGTTCTACACCAGTCATCGCCAGTATATCCCAAGATATCCGAAGCGTTGGGGTGATTCTGTGGTCTGCAGATGTCTACAGGACATTACAGTACAACATCCTTGTGGGCTATCAGCTAGTAGTCCAAACCAACTTCCCATGTTAGTCTGTATTTGGCGACAACGGATTATTTGTCCGGCATCCACAACACACACACAAGCAGATTTCTGATGCTTCTCATATGCGGTGGGGTTGGGTCTTGTAGTGTGAATTATCCTCCACTCCCCAAGCAGACATCTCATTCCTCCACGGTGCTTTCCTGCCCCAAATCACCCTTGACCCGCGCATATCTACGCATTCGTCCCAGTGTCCAGGTAGACGCCATAGGAGCCGCCGATGCGGATGGCCCGGGCGCGCTGGTTGTTCATCTGCCGGTCCGACTGGTGCCGCCTTGCATCGTCCAAGCCGGAGATGACCATGCTCATGGCCATCATCGGGATCCTCGGCGTTTCACGGGAGAATCACGACGTGACTCCGGATGTCATTGGTAAATGCGTGGCGAGTAAAAAATAGGGACGGGCGTATGGAGATGAGATGGAAAAACAACTTGAACACTCTAGCCTTGGGGAGATTCGAGTGCTCTCAACCACTTATACTGATACATACATTACATATTCACAATTACAGTCTTCATACATACTTCAAAGCTCGGTCCAGCGACCGATCGCGCTGACCCTCGAGGTGGTTGGCGCTTACGTCTATTTCCGAAGACTTTGACACCACAAGCCCCACGAGGGACGGAAGGACTGCAGTCTGACCACTCTGAGCCCGCCCGAAAGCCAGTCTGTCCGGCAGCCTCTCTGCAGCTTGGCTTCAAGACACAAGCCTCAAACGAAGTGCAGGTCAGTGCAGGGAAAAGCATGCTGTCAGCAGGTCATGCGTCTCTCCTCTCTCCAATCAAGGATATCTACGATCAGTCAACAAATCAATGTCAGTTCTTCCGTATGACCCTCTTACTGCATCGCGGACCCCCCTTCTTCACTTGACCACTTGAGTACCCGGATTCCTCGATGCATCACGACGAGTTGGAGTCACCGTGTCACCGTCTCAAGGTTCCGTCAGTCCTCACCTTTGGAAAGGCAAACTGGATCTGTTGGAACTGGCTGCTTGGAACCAAGGAACTGGCCAATCACCAATCACCAAGGAACTGGCCAATCACTGATCCTTTGGAACCTTCCAATCACCAAGGAACTGGCTGCTTTGGATCCTTTTGGAGCCAAGGACCAGTTTGATGGACTGAATGGACTAGGGAGCAAAGCAGCTATGTCAGCCTCTTACCAATGGGCGAGGCTGATGGTGCTAGCTGCTACAACTCCACAAATGAGCTATGGCCACCAAAACCTGCTTGAAATAGACTGATTCGGTAAGTTTGAACGCCCCTACTACGCACATCAGGTCTTGGGGGTGCCATGGCAACTGCTCAAAAGTCTCGATTGGTGGCAAACTCGACCTGGTTCAGCGCTTGAAACTGAATGGACCGAAAGAAAGGATCAGTCAACAAAGCACATCCAGCGGAACCGATCGGTTGCCTGGCCTCGCCACTTTAAAACATACAGCGACCACAACTCGTCAACGCCGAGTTGTAGCCCTGCTTGACCGAAGTCGTCAAAACCGAGGGGCGGTGGACCACCAGGAGACGCTGCTATCGATGAGCGGTGTGTGTTCGCCCAGGTACATCAAGATGCAAATGAAGGTGAAGTAGACATTGGCTCTCTTCCTGAGCGAGGAGACTACTCCACATTCGGACATGGGATGAACTATTATTCAATTCTGAAGCATCGTGTTGATGATGATTCAGCAGTTCCGGAAAGGCTCGTCCATAGCTTGACATCCAATTGTATAAATAGATTAATTTATGTGTATATATATAATATATATATGTTGCTGCAATTACTGAGATTCAGTAGCTTGTCAAAGAAAAGCTCTTCGCTGAGATGAAATTTAGCGTGGTCGTCCCATTGTCACATGCAAGGCTTGCAGTGGATGATGTGTCAGTTTTAGGCTGCCAGTGGCAAACTACAAATCTTGCACACGCTTCACCCTCCCACATCCAAGAACACTGACTGTCTCGCACTTGTTAAGGCTGCTTAGGCCAGCACACTTTGCGGCACTGCTTGCCATGGGTCTGGCTTCTAGTTGCAGGTGAGTTGTGCAGCTGTGGATAATCGCGCAATCCCAAGCAAGTCTGGTTAAAATGGGAAGCGTCCACAGTTCTACAATAATATATACATGCGTTCCTGATTTCAATCAGGAAGCTCGAATGCCTTGCCTCAAAAAACGGAACAGTAATGAATAGTATTCAAAAGATGTTCCTGCAAAACTTTGATAAAGCCAATTGAAGCATTCCAAAATCTTAGGTTAGGTTGTTCCACCCCCGGGAACTTCAAAGGATGAAAAGCTTAGTGGACCCAACTGTATCTTAACAGAAGCGTCGGACATACAAACTTACTGGGCCTGTGTTGGCAGCACAATCCACATGCAGGTAGAAGTGCTCCCCGTCCAGGACGCTCGCCAAACACGCATTGCTTGCTTCCCTAAACAACCACGTTTCGCCCCAAAGAATCTCAACCCGTGGTGTCATATTTTCAACATGACACCACATGTCCATGGTGGCTGCGCCGACGCCCCCATACCCCTCCCCGGCACTTCTGCACCGTCCAGTGGCTGAAACTGTTCGAACGTCACCAACGGCAGGAAGCTCAACCAGGTGTACTTCGATGTGGTGACCTCGACAGAAGAAGCGCCTCTTTTTTGCATACACTTCACATACTTCCCCCCCGGGGCAGACAACCCAGCTGGGGAAGGAAGAAATGCTCTGCGTTTTTTGCCGAAAGCACCGGTGTTTCGAAGGACTGTCCTAATAGGTATTGTAGAGTGGTGGCACCTATGTTTTGTATTCACTGCAGTGAACATCAAGGTTCACAAATCCTGAATGCAAAACAGCCATCAACTCCCGATTTGGGAGCCATGATCTGGAGAAGCATTGGGCAGTCTCGGCAGGGCATGGCACCTATGTCCCAGTGTCTCGTATGGCACCCCGTGGCTGGTTCTCAATCGGGGTCCAGTCAGCTGGACTGGGAGGCGGCCCAGCTCACATGGCCTCATCATTGGCACCCCAACAAAGAAAATTGAGCTGAAAGAGGAACATTCTTCCTGATGAACACCTGAGCGGTGTCAAGAACCATCCGGAACTCTTATTAAGATTATAACAACCTTTCGCCAATCCCTTCGCAACGCTTTCGCGGCTGCATGTTTTGCTTTCGCCGACCCACTTCACCCGACAACCTCTTTAGCTAACCCTTTCGCCGAGTTTCTGCTACTTACATCTAAGAAAAATATTAGCATGTATGAGCAAAGGGGAATCATTCCTAATCTGCAACCACTGCTTTCGCCACATCTTCGCGAACCTTTCGCCAACCTTTCGCCTGGTTATCATGAATCTTTGGATGACATGCTTTGTGCTGAAAACCTCTTCGCCAACCCTTTCGCAACAAAATCCATTCATCAAAAAATCAGAGCCTTTCTCCAAACCTTTCGCCAAGCTTTCCCCAACTGCAGTTTTCCTTTCGCACAGATTCATAATCTTAAGTCCTACCTAAATTCTTTCATAGAGGTTTATGATGTTGCTCACCTTAGCAATCATCTAGCATATCTAGCGATCTAACGAGTCAGTGACGCAGTGCCCACTGTCATTCATCCGCCTTGGCCAACAGTTCACCCTGCAATCAGGCGGCATAGTTCCGCGGGAAGGACTTGCCCACCGAAGCATCCTGTTTTTACGGCGTCAGTCCCCGGGACGACGCTCCCAGCTGAGTTGAGGCTCGGCATGTTTTAGGGTCAAGATCTACCGGACGCAGAGCAAAAAGCGTCCAAAAGCGGTGAGTTGAGACACCTTACGATTGAGGAATCTCCGGAAGTCTACAGGTCAAAGATCTCATTTTACTGGAGTTGGTCCACTAAAAGATGGTCTCAATGAGGTAGAGGACCAGGTAGTTACTGGGTCTTTGAACATGTGAGGGAGGCATTACAGTATATCATCTTTGCTTCCTAGATCCTATTTTCTTCAGTGGTACCATGTGGAAACTGCGTGGGGCAGGTGCAAAAGGTCCTGGGATCGGAACTCCTGACGATCCCCCAGTCTATCCCCCTCAAGATTCTTGGCACCTATATATATATATATTAGAATGATTGTAAATGCGCCAACACATCCCACAGGGATCGAAGGCTTGCCTTGGCACGTTGAGCGGTCAGCCATCTTTCAGTCCTATACAGGAACCATCCAATCATGATTTGCTTGAGGAGCCCGGAAGAAATATCACAAAAGTGATTGCCTTTTCAAGGTTCTCGCACAGGTTAACATATTCTGAAGTGCCAAGAACATATTATGTGTCGTATAAAAGAATGGTTCCCATCTCCAGGATGTGTCTCAACATGAGACTGAGTAATTTTAAGGGAACATAGACCAACACAAAACAGAGTTTAGTGGAACATGCTTCAACCATCAACTGTTTGGAGAGGATTTCATGTCCAAACCCAGCCGAGGGTCGAAGGCCGCTCCGAAGGGCACCGTCCGCTCTGCGTGGTGCTTCGTGGAGGCATGGAAACGGCCCATGGGCACCTGATGGCACCAGCGGCTCGGTGTTTCGGTGGCACCTGGCACCGCATACAAAGCCGATATCAAGAGAGGCTTTTGCTTTCTGTCCAAGACCCCGTCACCTGGGAGTATCTATGGGATAGTCCGTGGGGTCCTTCAACCTGTGTTGAGATGGGGCCTGGCCGCCGAAACTTCGCATCGGATCATCGGTCTGGGCATCGGTTTCGCCTCCAGCAGCGATGGACCCGAAAGCCAATTATTTGTTTGTCTAAAACGATAGGCCTTCATCGTCCGATGGTCCGCAGGCAGCTGGCAGCTGTTGGTGAGAAATAACAACAACAAAAAACACAACTATCTTGTGGACTCCACATGCTGCGTTGCTTCTCCAGCATGCTTAGATATGCCGTGTATGTCCACCAACTATGAAAGCCGTTATTGTGTGAAGGAGATCCTGTGGACATTCCTTTGTCCCGCATACCAGCCACAGGCCAAAGGCTTTGAGGCTTTGAATCCTGCAAACCATAGACTTGGACTGGCGGTTAACTGACTCCTCAAACCCATGAAGTTCTGACATGTCCTGACTACCTATTCCATTGATCCAGCTCCTCAAACAAATTCAGGAAGTGCATGGACTTGGACCAGGCTCACCTGATAAAGGAAAATGGCCTTCCATGTTTGTTTTCGGAAGCGCAGTGCATACGCAGCTTTATTTGTGCATCCCTTCCTCCTCTCCAACTGAGAATGAGTTGGAACTTCATTTCTCCAAGCAGCCGACTTCTAAGTCACCATGGCTATCCCATGCCGGTCTGCCGGGATAGCGATTCAAATAACACACTATTTACACCTACAACCCATGCAGGTCTGGTGGAGGCTCACCACCTAAGCGGCCTGGATTCTGTGCAACGTGATCCAGCGTCGAAGTTGGCCATATTCAACACAGGTTTCATGACGCGATAATCAGTTCAGTCGTGGTGTGGCTTTCAGCAAAGTCCTTTGGTCTCTCTGCCAAAAGAACATAGCAGGATTTTCAAAAGGGCAGCAACAACCTGCAAAGAAGTTGTATATACCCCAGACCCAAAGCACTTCTGGAGTTTAGCGGGTTCACGGTGTAGGGTTGTTCTATATTATACTAGGGGTGAAGAAAGAACACCCCTACAAACATGATGTTCTTGTCCAGCCCCATTTGGGCGCTATAAGATGCTATACGCTTGAGCCCATGTTCATCGATGTCATTGGGCCGGGCACGGTGGGCCTCCCAAAAAAGACTCGGACTCTCCCAGTTTTCCCTGGAACATAGAGGTTACTCCCCTGCAAAGGACCACATGGAACCCCAAAACCACTGGGTTGGAAAATGGTTGAAACCACGGGTCAATTCTCGGGTTCCATGTCGGAACACTTGTTGATGTTCTCAGGTTCCTAATGTTTCATATGTGAATTTTCCAGGGTCTAAACTGAACTTTCCCGTGACAAGTGAGACGAGGCGACTACGCCTACGTGAGGCGCTCATGATAGACGGTGAGGCGTGGCACACAACGGTGAGATATGAAACAAGTGAAGAACCACGTGTGCATCGGGTCCAACTGCCCAAGTGTCAAGTTCTTGATTTCGGCCGGTTCTCTGAGGAGCGTAGCATATAGCGTAGCACAGGAACTTCCAGGTCTTGTTTTGTGAGGTGTCTCAAAATCCTCTGGCCCAAAGTTGGGCAGGCGATCCACATGCTTCCTGGGTAGGATGGAGACCAACATCGCTTCAAAGAAACACCGACCCCGAATACGGAACGGAACATCGGCTCATTCGATCCCGACGTGTTCACAAGCGATCGCATGCTGGGAAGACGTGTTCCTCTTTGAAAGAGTCTGTATAGAACTCCTTTATGTATTGTTGTTTTTTTTTCTGTAGAAGGCGTGACTTTGACAGCATCTCCAAATCAATATTGTGCTCGCAAACTGCTGCTGGAGTTGTTCATCAATTTCCCCTCCTGCGGGAGAATCGCAGTGGACCGTGCAAGAGTCGACCGCTTAGGCCTTTTTTTACTCTTTGGGCGGTCTGGTGCCAAAGATGGAGGTACCTGGTGCTCCGAGTTGAAGCAAGACTTGGGACTGAAAGGTTTGGATACATAGTTGAGCAATGTTGAGCACGTAAACCATAGAATCCTTACCGCGGATATCAGCAGATGTTCCAAAAAGTAGTTGAGCCATTGAAAGATCTCAGTCGAAGCCTCGATATTGGCATGTAAAACTCATAAACAATCACCAGTAGTTGAGCCGATACCTTCAAATGCCAGGCTATGCAATTCAGGTCGTGATCCCACGGTCCGACGTCGGTTGACCCGGTCGTCTGGGGATCGTCTGGGTCCTGTCAAACCAAACAACCGCTGCAGGACGGAGATGCAGCCAGCAAGCCTTAAGCCTTGCCATAACACCAAGCTTTTTGGGGAGTAGTTGTAAAGAACCACGACAAGCTATAGGAGTCTTTACTGACAAAGTCTCAGACTTAATTTGATGAGCCAAGACCCTTGATCCTGTGGACAGAAAACAGGGATGCTCCACACTCTCCCGCCTACACGCACAGAGGTCGCTCCACGCTTGATCGCCTGCGAAGACATCCGTCGAAATCGAACGTCTGGCATCGACCGTCGAATTCATCGGTCAGCGCGAGCGTTCCGTCCAGAGACGAGAAATGGATATTGAATCACCAACGAAGGGGAACCAAATCTAGGATGATTGACGATGACGATGACGATGATGGTGAATGATGGTGATGGTGATGGTGGTGATGGTGATGGTGATGATGATGATGAGTTCGGGCCGGAAGTGGTTTGCGGGCTGTCCCAAGATTTGCGAATGCAAATGGCATCAAATAGCCATCCGTCATCCCATGAAGACAAATGACAAACTTGGAAGAAACAGTCCTTATCATTGGTTCTCTAGACTCAATATCTTGTGGTTTGGGACGGCAGGATGCCAGACTGCTCTGCACCATTGTACCAGGGGCCCGCATCTCTAGCCTTTTTTGGGAATCTGGACAGCTGATATACTTCAGGACCCATCTCTTCTCCTGTCCTCTGCGCAACCCGAAGCACCCACTTTAATCATCTGAGACCACGACGGATTACCCTGTTGCGACTGCAGCATCTTTGTCAGCTCCAGCTTCCGGCAGCAGCTGTGCAACTTCCAAGTGGCCTTGCTCTGCTGCAATAAACGAAGCTGTTTCCCCAGTTCCAATTCCGGCATCTTTGTCAGCTCCAGCTTCCAGCAGTACACGCACAACTTCAAAGT
>CAXAMN010006668.1:1997828-2089400 GCA_963970005.1 Durusdinium trenchii
ATCTTTGTCAGCTCCAGCTTCCAGCAGTACACGCACAACTTCAAAGTAGCCTTTCGCTGCCGCCATAAACAAAGCGGTGGCCCCACTATCTGGTGCTGCCTCTTTGTCAGCTCTAGCTTGCAGCAACAGCTGTACAACTTCCAAGTGGCCTTGCTCTGCTGCAATAACCAAAGCCGTTTTCCCAGTTCCAAATGCGGCCTCTGTGTCAGCTCCAGCTTCCAGCAGTACATGCACCACTTCCAAGTGGTCATTCGCTGCAGCAATTATCAAAGCCGTGGCCCCAGTATCTGCTGCAGCATCTTTGTCAGCTCCGGCTTCCAGAAACAGCTGTACAAGTTCCATGTGGCCTTCCCCTGCTGCAAAGTACAAAGCCGTTTTCCCACTATTTGATGCAGCATCTTTGTCAGCTCCAGCTTCCAGCAACAGCTGTGCAACTTCCATATGGCCTGCGAGGGCAGCCACATGAATTGGTACCAGGCTCAGGTCACCAACAGGACATCTCTGATTTGGATCCTGTGACCATTGAAGCAACTTTTCAACTTCGTGCACGCGATTCTGTCTACAGTTTTTCAATAGTTCCTTGGTGGTATCAGAAGCACCAAAGTCCAGGAGTACCAACTGCACACATGGCAGGGGCGTCAAAAACATGTCATCTGCCAGCTCTTTGGTTTCTCCGTTGAAGAGTCTTTGCCGAAACCTAGAATATCCAATTCGATTTGCAAGGAATCGCTTCAAGTCTCTGATGGTGTATCCTTGTTCCACCATGCCATGCAACGCATCCTCATCAAGCTTGGCAATGGTCGCACCAGAAAGAGCAACAACTTCCATGTTGGGCACCAGAAACAGCTCGCAGTGCTCAAGCACTCATGAAAGAGGAGTCCCGTCCCGACATGTGATGGACTGGAGGAGGTGGGTCTATGTTTGTCAAACACAAGGTAATTACATGTTGTTGACCACCCCGGGAACATCACAGTTCTCATTTGGTTCATGGCCATTTTGGCATGTGCAGCACAGGTAAATCCAGTGGAAAGAATACGCACGACAATCCCAAACACCAGGAACAGTGTGCATTGGACATGACATGACATGACCAAACTCCAAGAATTGTCTCAAAGCTAAGTAAGTAATCACATGTTTCACTTGGCTTCGACCTTCTCTCCTATTTCATACGGATTCGGATCGGATTCGGCGGATTTGGCGGATTCTCCGGTACTTCGCACCCCCCTGACGGCGACCGGCGACCGGTGCCTCAAGTCCGGTGCAAGGCAACCAGTTGCTTCCACTAACGACACCTTTGGTGGGGGCTGTTGGATCATGCTTCACCTGGCAACTCCAAAGAACATCCGATGCCCGCTTTTGGTTGAAACTCTTAGGGGGGCACCTGACTCGGCTTCGTGTGGAGTCACACACGCCGCGGAATCACCGTCCATCTCACTCTCACCGCCTCCTCGAAGTCGCCGGACATGCCCATGCTTAGCTGCAGCTCTTCTTCCACGACCTGCGCGTTCTTCTCGTTCGAACAAACGGGGAGGCTTTTTGAACCATCCACTCTACGTCCATTGAAACTCTACGTCGCAAGCAAATCTGTGTAGCTACTGCGGAAAATCCTTTGGGCTGAATTTTCTAACGTTGCAGAAGAATCCAACTTGAACACGAAAACAAATCTCTATGAGGAGGTTTGTCCTTGTATTAGGTGCCGCCAACGAGTGATTCCTTGAAACCTGGTTTGTAGCACCTTGGCAAACTACTGAACAGCTAGATCATTATCCAATATGCCGGTGAAACTTAAACCCTTAAACCTCCGTAACCCAATTCCCTTCAACTTTACAAGGGGCTGCCACTGATGTTGCTTTTTAAACCTACTGCCAGTCCGATGTGAGCCAACACAGCACATGTATACTATTTACATTGTTTTTGCGATTCTATCCTTTACAATGAAAATACATATATACATCAACTATATATGTGTGTTTTGCCCCACCCCACCTCTCACGACGCCTTTGGCTTTTGACCTTTTCTGCACTTGCATCTACTCCGCATCTACATTGTCATCACCGCAACATGATCATCTTCTTCATCACATCCTTTTGCCTGTTCTTCATTGACTTCGACACTTACGGTTGGGGGGTAATATGCTGCGGTTCCGTGACCTTTTTTTGTGTGTCTTGAGACTTTACCTCCACCCATCCGAGCTTCATTTTGTGATGAGGACCTGATAAAACGTCCTTACGAACCACTGGTGTGTGCGTGTGTGTGTGTGTGTCCACCCCTGGACAAAGGGTTTTCCACCACCACCTTCGCAAGCAGGGGGATCAGGGACGTTTGGCTTGGCCTGATCCAACGAAGCTCCAGCCATTCGTCAGGATATTCTCGAGGGACGCCTTGAGAACGTACCTGCAAAGTGCTTCACAAGCTGTTACCCTCCTTTTCCGCTTTTTGACTCATGGTGGTTTCGCATGATACCTTCCCGCAAACCTTTCTTCTTCCCCAGCAGCTGCGCCGCCATCTTGATCGTCTCGCAACCGTTTTGAGTGAACAATGTTCAACAATACTTCTCAGCGGACTCTTTCGCCTTACCGTTCCATCACCTTCCTTCCCACCGTGAACTTGCATTAACGGAATACAAGTGTCAGAGTGTGTTGGACCAACAGCCATGTCTGTGGCTACGCCTGTCCAAAGACACCTTGACCAACACAGCCCAACAAACAGTATGCACCACTTTCTACATTCGAGTCCTAGACGATCGTGCACTCTATTTGTCCACATGATTCTTAAGATTTTCCGACCCGCGTGTTGTTTGATCTACCTTACCCTAAGTAAAGACCCAGCTTAACGCGTGAAAGAATATGCAAATTGTTCAGATAAGGTTGAACAAACTAAGCTTGAAACATTATGTAAGTTCATTTAGGTGCTACCTAATTTAACAACTCAAGTATTACATTGTACTATCAACTTGTTGATGTATAAATTGTGCAAATATCTAATTTGTAGCTGTATTTTAGACAATCTTTGCTGTTTGTAAATCCTCATAGTTTTAATTGCAACCAACAGTGCGTTCCGATTTGTAATAAAACAAAACCAGTGGTGTTGTTCTGTTGAAATAGGTCTATCTCTATCTTGACAGCGGGTCACAAATCTTTGCTTGTGCTGTCTGCTTGTGAGGCCTTCTTGCGCATGCTTGAATAGACTTGTGAGGATCCTGCTGTGAAGAGTGTACCTGTGGCGCACAATTGAGCATGTGTGCCTGTGACGAAACAGGTGCTTGAGATTTGGCTTGCACAATTGTTCTCACTTTCCTCAACAAGCTGCTCCCAAGATGGCACCCTTGCTTGCTTGGTTTTGAAGGACAACAAAACTACTATCAAGATCCGAATTGCGTTGAACAACAATCTCCACCCAATGAATGCTGATAAACAACTACTAGGGACTTCTCAAGAACAAGTGAGGACAAAAGGTGCTGCAAATCCACAAGTAACCTCAAGTGAATGTGCAAGGTTGTGCAAGTTCATGAGTAATCCTAAGTAATTAAATCTCAAGGACATCAGTCTTCACGTGTTATCTCAAGTACAACGCAAGAACATCTCCACAAGTTTCACACCCAGCTGCTGCCGCCTCACTTTGAGGACTTGCTTGTCAATTGGTCAAACTCCCGTGCTTTTTGATGATGTTTTGGCAGGAGGATTGAACACTTCCAAACTGGGGAAGTTGTGATGAAACTTTGCACAAACTGTGGTCAGGTTGTGATGAAGTTGAAATCTGCATCAATCTGCAATAACACAACTCATCCACAATTGAATTTTGCATGAACAAACATCAATAAGCTGATCCAAGTCTAATGAACAAGTGCATCCACAAGTAAAGCTCCCGCACATCCTCACAGTTAATCTCAGGTACAGGTCAGGTATGATCCCCACAGGTAATCCAAAGTAAAGCTCAAGTACAAACCCAATAGTAGTCTCAAGTACATTAGTCCTCAGGTACAAACCTCTCGAGCAAAGCTCAAAAGCTTCATCAATCCTCGCAAGTAATCTCAACTGAACTCAAGTACAAACCTCACAAGTTATCCCCTGCAAAGCCCAAATGCATCTATCCTGGCCCAAGTACATGAGACCTGACCTAGCCCTCAAGTACATAAATGACCTAGGTGGTGTCTGAAACAAGTAAACAAACATAAGTTTCAACGCAATCCTTGCAATTTTCACAGCAAACGCCACAAACAGATCTGCACACCTCATCTTGCGCGTTGCACATGTGGTCTTCAGGCCAACAATTCGTACTTCCTTCTGCACCCTGATGTGATCAAATGACGAATTTTTTCGTGACAAATTAGCGTCGTTTTGTTGCACCTTTTGGTTTGACAGCGATGCGCCTGGAGCTGCTGGGCGATCCGGTGCCGCAGCTGGTGGAGCCGCTCAAAGGCGCTCAGGTCGCCCGGCGCTCCGATGGTCATGAGCCCGGCCTCGGATTCGGAGCGGCGTTCGGAAGGCACGGCGGTGCCACGGCACTGGTGCAGCTTCTGGCCATCTTCGCCAGGCAAATGAGTCAGGAAAGCAGATGGGCACGCGAGAATTAGGGGTCATGGCGATCCAAACATCTGCCTAGAGAAAGATCTGGGGCTGAGGCTGGGAGGATCAACCATAAAAGGGATCAAAGTATAAAACCATTGAAGATTCCTTTGAATTGGACATGGACTGCCACGGCCCCCCCAAACCAGCAAAGAACACTGGAGTGTAGAAGCCCTCTTGCCCAACGCTGATCCGTAGAGAGGAAGTGTTGTCACTCAAATGCTGACCTCTCTTGGAACATTGAGTGGACCCTTTTGAGCAGGCCATGGAGTGGACCAGAAAACCATTTCGGCCACTGACTGGCCCCGTCCATCCTGTCAAAAGGGTCACGCTCTCAGCCCATCCACATCATCCACTCCGAGACCACGCGAGACGCCTCGGTACCTGAGACCTCTGGCCAAGCGCACGTGCGGTGACAGCGCGGCCACGTGCTCTGCCAGTGGCAGGGCAGCATCGGGGGAGACGCCGCCTGAAGGCACAACCTGTCTGAATGGGTCCAAATGACCTATATAGCTGAGGTTGCTGTGTGGCGTAAGTGTGATTGGTTTGGTAAGGCCTTCCACGGAATCTGCAAATTGGTAGATTAAGGGGCTGCAGGGGGATCTCTGAAGCGTCCCCAGCACCAAAGGGTCAACCGGGATTTGAGGAGTGCAGGGGGTGCTCAAGAGTCTCTTGGACTAAGCGTCGAATCTCTAGAAACAAACTGAAACAAACATATACAAACAATGAGCGACTGCTTTTGATTGGTCAACGTTTGTAGGTGAGATGTGATGAGATACTCAACACTGTAAGCAAGGTCGGTTCGATGGTGTTCGTGAAACGCCGAACATGGGTCTGCTATTGTAAAAGGACACTTGGTGTGCCAATTGGGAGAACCACTAATTCATAGAAATCCTAACTCAATGCCAGTCGGTACTGCAGTCGGTCCTTCGGTCCATTCATGCAAGGAATTGCCAGATTTCTGGTCAACAATGCACACTTCAAAACACCAATAAGCTCCTGTCTGCAGTCTGTAAAGGGTATTTGCATGTATTTGCTGTAGTTTTACAGTTTCTTTGTGTTGAATGCCACAAGTCTGAAGCCCCAGATCAAAGCCGTGTCCCATTCCGGAGGATTCCACAACTGGCTGGCCCAGTGTCCAGCTGAAATGCTCATTGAGCTTGAGTTCCTCCATGCTACCTTGCAAACTTTTACCCACTTGCCTTTGGTAGCTTCATTGCTGGTATCCACCTTGCCAGGATGCTGTTGGCACAGAGAATGGGTCGGTGGCATGGTGTGCCTAGCGCCTAGCGCCTCTCCTCTACTCTCCTGCACCACCTTCCAAATAGACAAATTTCAAGATGGGGGTTTTCACAGTTGTCGTACCCAAGTGTTGAGGATCTTGAACATCAACCACGTGATGATGCATACTGCTGTTTTGGTTTGCAAACAATTCTGCAATGCCTGAGTGTAATTTGACCCACACCCTTGGCCCTCGGCAAGATGGCTTGGTTTCCCTCTTCAAAGTCACTCCCACCTTGCACAGTTCCACACAAATACACTATCGCTCCAAATACCATCCGTACGTGTCTGCTGCCTCCTACTCTGGCTGGACCCTTAAAACAAAATCATCTGAACAGTACTGAACAGTAAACAAAATGCTGCGAATCTGTTTCGACAGGATTCAATGGGCTCTCTTGGATTGAAGTTCGTACAGTAGCTCTTCCAACAATTCCCTGAAAGGTCTGTCATTGTTTTCCTGTCATGTTCTGTATATATATATACACACTGTAACACTTCTCCAACTTTCTTGACCTATGTTCAACCAAGGCTCTGTGCTTCATCCGTGTTTGACTACTTATATCAGTCGTCTCCGCCTGGATGGACAAGTCCAGCACCTGCTCTCGATGGGTCGCCGCTGCCGCGATCCTGACGGAGGCCAGCTAAGTGTCTAAAAGTTCTTTGACTCCTCACCTTCTAGAGCATGGACGGTAGCGCGGACACCACGACCTCGACTCTCCCGGACGCGACCAAGGCGGTGGGTGGCGTCCTCTCAGCCAACGCAGCCGAGTCGACGGTCTCGATGGAAACCAAATTGGGCACGTCCAGCAGCTTCTTCACCTCGACAGGCGAAACCAGGCACGGCTTTTTCGGAGAAGAGCGGTTGGAGTCTGCTGGTTGGAGGGAAAGGTGGCTTCCTGGATTTCTGCTTGCTGTTGTCTGTAAGCATGAGTTGAGTTAGAGTATAATATGATTAAATATGACATAGGGGATCATAGGGGTGAAATTACTTGGATAGTCCCATGATGTCCCATGCAGCGGTGTTGAAAACCAAATGGGTTTACTGTAGTGGGACAACCTTGCTCTGTGTCTCTCTCTCTCTCTCTTCTCTCTTCAGCTTCTTTGCCATCACATTAGGCAACATGCTTTGAACCACTTGCAGTTGCACCCTATTTGGTTTGAGATAAAGATGGTGAACATCTTGGAATCCAAGACTTACGTAAACACTCAGTTATTCGCTTCATCTCGTGAGATCACGCCATCTGAGCAACTTGAACAAGAGCCCATGGCGCACCCGTCAGAGAACGGGAATGGCTTGAAGTCTTTTCGGCTTTATATGGCTTTATACTGAGAAATGTGTCTATCAATCCATGCAAATACAATGCTTTAGATTGGGAAACAATCGTTTGGACATTGTGGAACCAGGAGTGATCTCCTGCTCACCTGCTCCTTTTTTTGTTATAGGTCCAAAGGAAAAGGTCTCCGAATTTTGAGAAACATGTCATTGTCGATCCAGCACAATCACATAAACCGTTCATGTTGATGGGACTAAAAACATCTAAAAACATCTACAACTGCAGCAACATGCATCGTCCACGTGGACGATGATGACGGGAAATCGCCCGTGGTGCCTTATTGGACTGAAGCCGACCAATGAAGTGCCACCTCTCGCGTAGCTGGCGCTTGTACACAAAAACATACAAAAACCATGAAGTTCTTCCTGATGGTTCTCATTGCTGCGCTTTTGTGACCGCTCAACTTTGGGTCTTACAACGGCACTGGCATAGATTAAGTGAAAAAAAAACAATCAATGGATCCTCGAAAGTGATGTAGATAGAAAATGAAATGCTCATGAAGTGGTTCAAACTATAATATATATTATATATATCAACAGTATATACCATATACCTCCCACCAGTATATACCATATACCTCTCTCGGGAGTCGGGACCACGTATATGCTCGATTGGAACTGCAGAATAACTCAGCCAAGGGTTCGACTTCATTGGCCAGTGTCTGATCAAGTTCTTGACTGTGAGGGGTAGTAAAATGGAGGACTTCCCATACCAAGAGGCGCGTTCTGCCGCTATGGCGACCCCCTGCTGTCTGTCTCAAGAGAATGAAGCTCTCACCCTTCCGTGAACTGGGTCCGTTCTACCGGGGGCGTTCACGGTCCCGTGCAACCTGCCATGTCCGTGAGAAATCCGTTGTACAGAGTCCACCGGTGGATGCGTGCGCCCGGTCTCCATGCGCTCGGCCTGATGGTTTGGGGCAGGGTAGCACTTTTCTCCAGCAGCTCCTGCACGTAGTTCTCGCCAAAGTCCACCTCGATCTGCGGACCCAGCGATGGACCGCTTCGGTCGCGACTGTCGAGTTGCAGCGGACAGAAAACGGGAAGTCGGTGGGACTTTTTGGACGAAGAACGGAAGAACTCGCTGCAAGTTGTAGCAGTGATACCATGAAAATATATGGTAGTGGTGAATTGATTGATATGTGAAATGGTCTAGACTATGATGCGATACCTTGACTTGCCATGGAAACATATTATATCATACTATATACAATAATATTGGATTGGGATGGATTTGGCAAGTACTCAACATTTGAATTGTCCGAGCAGCCTGACCAGCATCATGTGCTTCTTTGACCAGATCGCTGGGGATGAACTTGGAGACGGCGATGAGTCCTCAGCTCTGGTTGGTGCGCCAGAGCGCACAATCAGGCACCAGCGGCATCAGCCACTCCTACCGGCATCAAAGCGTATACTTTGAGGGACAAAATCGACCCTGGAAGAAGCTTACATGGTGACATGGTGAGCTCATGTGTGAGAAGTGGCCACAGCAACCGTTTCTGCTTGCAGGCGGATTCATTATCAGCTTCGGACAACTCAAGAGTTTCCAATAAAGACTCTTACTCTATCCCCACTTGTTGCTTTTAACTTTAATGTTCAACAACATCCTTGCTGTGACACATACAGTAGTTCTTCAAAAGGGCGCATTTGTCGTTTTCCGGTCAAATCCACCTATAGTCGCTACAGCTCTCTACGAAATTCAAGAGAACCCTCCGGTGGGACAGTGCCTGTCCAAACAAAACGAGTTGACCATGTTGGCTCTTTGAGACGAGCATCGCACACGCTGCAGCATCTCGCGCTGCGAGCCGCGCCGTCCGGCAGCGGCTATGCGTGCGCGCACCTGGCTGGAGGGCTCCCGGCGCAGCGACGACGTGAAGACTCATTGCGGTCGTGTGGGTACTCGTGTGGGTCTGATCCCTTGGCCTTGAGTGGCATACTCCGAGTAGATCCCATTTTAGTATGTTATTCTATATCAATATTTGTTCATCGCCAAGGTCTGTAGCTCTAAATCACTCGACCTGCGTGGACTGTGAAACCGTTGGTGGCATAGTGGAAGTTGATCCACTACAGCCTAATGTCACTCCACCACAGCACTGGTTCAGCAGGAAATCTGTTTGCTTCGTGCTTGGAGGAGTATCCGCTTGCCCTCAAGTTGTCCAATCACCATGCTACCATTCAACCAAATCACCAGTGTTTCACAATATGCCTGAATGCCGTTCGTCTTTTATCCCAAAAACCTTCATTCTATATGTGGACCTATGTGGACCTTATCACGCTTATCATTTCTTTCCGGTGGACCGCGCGGCCGGTGCCGGCGCGCTCAACTCGACAAGCAGTCTTCCCAACGGAGCCATGGGGCCCCCGACGGAGCGCAAGGACTCTGACACCGAGAAAACCTGGCTCGGCGAGATTGAAGCCCTGAAGAACAACATAATAGCAATGGCCTCCACCCTAGAAGCGATGGCCTCCAACCTACCAGAAGCCATCGCCTCCAACCTAACCATCGAACCTTTCTGTCTAACTATATCGAAATATCTCGGTCAAAATAGATTCCAGGATGTAAAGTGAAGTCGTCTGAGATCGTCTCTGAGATCGTCTCTGAGATTGCCAAATTCGTTTTAAGAATGGTGGTGTGGTGGTTACTGCCAGGTGCTGTCACAATTATATATGGATATTGAGGTCAACCAAGTCCGCTACCACCAGACCTTAACAGATTTGTTTGACCATATATATAAGCTCAATAATGCTTTCGGTGATCCCGTCAATCAATTGCACACGAACCACTGACCCGAAGTGCTGTGGGCCATTCTAGGGCGCCTTTGGCAGCAGGTTGCACGCCCATACGGCCGCGAGTACGGCCACAGACACCGTGGGAAGCGGCCTCTAACAGAGGCAGGACGAAACAATTCAAAAACAATTCAACGAGCTGTTGGAGTGCCTTCTGTGTTTTCTTCTTTGTGTTTACGTTTTCAAGATTCAGATTAGTTTACGCATGTTCCTTAAAATAACATAGCGAATTAAGCTTACAGTAAAGTGATGTAACGTGTAATGACTGCTATATACAGCAAACATAGATTATCACAAACAAACTCGGGCAGAAGTGCCCAATCAGCTGGTGGATCCGGATACCTCGACTCAGCTGGTGGACGTGGCCTTTGTCCCATGCAAACGACGTGGACGGATCCTTTCAACACGGCCACTAGAACAGTGTTGAGCGCAGGAACAAGCAAGAGTGCGTGTGGCTTTACAACATGGAAACAATGGGAGCAAAGTAGGGCTATTTCACCAGTCAACATTGATCCACTCCCCGCCATGAATGCAAGGGAACAAATGCTTCCCAAACAAGCCCTGTCCAATGTCCACGTGTTTGGAAGAAACGGTCCAGTACACCATTGATTTCTGGAGCAGTTCCTTTTCTCCATTTTTTGCAAACAACGACCATGTTGCATCCCCTTTGCAAGTTGAACGGGAGGTCCAAGAGTTTAATGGGGACGCCAGGACCTCTGCGTGAGGATCCGGTGGGGAAGATGTGTGGGACAAATACTGTGTTCACCGCAAAGACCTCTGGACGACATTCACTTGAACTTCGCACTTCATTCAATAAGTTTGTTTTTCCCCTCCCGTCGCTTGCTTGACGAAAAGGAGATCCCTGTTGGAATTGAGTCGGGGACTCATCCTCTATTTTTTGTGTTGTCTCTCTCTCTCTCTCGCTAGACTCTATGTTATATAATATAATATTTATATATAAATAGGGTGCCCAAGCTCTAGAGATCTATCTATTCAGGTAACTCTATAACACTGCAGGTGATGTGGTGAATTGGAACATGCATCTCAAAAATCTCTAAATAGTTGACATCCAGCAGGTTTGAATACATGCATCATTATTGAGATTCCTCTAAAGAATTGAGTGTCCAAGATACCGTAGAAAACACCACTGATATCACGTGCGTGCAAAGCCTTTAATCGGAACCATATCTATATCAACCTCAACTGGTCTGACCTCAACTGGTCAACACGTCGATATATATATATATATATATGATGTATCATGATGTATCCATTGCTCATCCCGAGTCATGCTTCCTCTTTCTTCGTCCCGGAACGCCTCCGACGCTCGGAGTACCTGGGGTCCAACCGTCCTCGTAGCACGCCAGTGGCGCCGGCCATTGCGCAGTCTTGAAGTCAGTTCAGGTCGTGATGTTCCAGATCCGGGTGGCATCTTTGACACAGGTGTGTAGGTGTGTGTGTGTGTGTGTAAGATGTTTTAGGTACCAGGACCCTCTAGCAGGTGTTGTTTGGTGAATTTTGGGGCACCTGTTACAAGCAGGAAACACCTGTTGGAGGGTGCTGGTATGTATTGTGTATTACCCAGGGACGTTTTTTCTGCTTTCGAGAAATGTCCAATACGGATCATATGGACGTTTTGTGGCTTAAAGTGAACTCGTCTCGGGAAATTCGTGCCGGGCAAAGCCAGAGCGAAGCCGTCCAAATGAACATGGGCTGCTGCTTGATGAACATCGACTGAAATGAAATCTGTTTATTCTGCAACGCGTTGGATTCATTAATCGTTCCTATATGCATCCTTTTGTTCAGCGGGAATCTGGCCGATCTCAAATTTCCTATGCATCCTTGATTAGTAGAAATCTTGCCAATCTAGGGGCGAATGCTATCCGACTGATGCGAGTCAGTCAAGCTTTTGGATGGTCACCAGGTGGCGACATGCCCCATTTGGAACACCAACAAACCAACGATGGTGGGAAAGACTGGTTCCGGTATTAATTGCACTGCACTACGGAATGCCACAAAAAAAAAACAAATAAACACAATGCATACAAAATACACCTACAAACCTGATATGCATTTCTGTTCCCAAATGTTTCACAAATCTTGCCTTCCTCAACACAACCAAGAGATCGTCCCTTGCGACCCCGTGTTCTGAACACACATTTACAGTATCGTGCAGCAATCACGGAATTCGGATCTTCACTACAAATTCACACATTTTTTTATTATCAACATGCCTGTTGTAGGGATGTTGAACACAAACCAAGGACTAAACCATGGGACGATGTCGCTAGCACCAGGTCTTCCTCCGAACAATACAAGTGGTGGGAACCTCTGGATGCCACGTCACCAAAATGGCCGGTTTGCCAACCCAGCGAAGCAACCGGTGACTGCCAAGTATGCTTGCCTATACCAGGGCCCACAAGGGATGGTTGATGGACATGTTTTAACCTAAAACAATGTTTAAACACCCCTTGGAGGCACTGGTGCAGGTTGGATGCGTTGTTTTCATGCAAGCTTACATGGTCAGTCCGCCGATTTTTCCCTTGCTGGCTCAGCTTTTCATTGATCGCAGACATTGGCAAGCGCGTTTTCTCGCACTGCGCGCTTTAGGCGGGTTCCTTTTCAAGCCTAAAGTTGATCTGTTGAAATCCCAAAATAGCAGTCTTTATGATCACATTTAAATACATGTTTTTTTGGGGGTTCCCAATCTGCATGATCGGAGCAGCCTAATCAAATAAACGATCGAGGGTTCTTGACAAACAACCATATTCATTCCAAACCCGGTGTTTGGTGGCTACAAGCAAGAATGATTTGGATCCCTCTCTCAGTGATGGTTCACGCTAACCATTGAGATGGCCTGAATTTAAGGAACTTACCGGCAAGCGCGCCCTACTCATTACCTGCTGACCTTTCGCGCAAACTGCATGCATCATTGACAAGCAAAAGGTGTGCAACAGAATCAACTCTCCATGATGGACATGTGACGTGTCATGCCTACACACCACCGAAAAATAACAACATCTGCCGACCCCCTACAGGACGATGAACGAGAGCGTGAGCGGAGCGGGGCCAGCGTGTTCCTGAGAGGGAGGTGTAAGGTTTAGAGGCGTAGAAGCAGAAGGTGAGAACATCTATAGGGTATTGGGCTCCCAAAGAGAGGTGATGGGACGGTGGCCGTGGTGATGGTGCTGGTGATTCAGGTGGTGGTGGTGATGGTGGTGGTGGTGGTGATGAAGGTGGTGATGGTGGTGGTGGTGGTGGGGATGATGGGGGTGATGGGGGCGATGATGGTGATAGTGATGACGTGGCGCCGCTGCTGCTACTGCTGCTGCTGCTGGTGGTGGTGATGCTGATGGTGGTGGTGGTGGCGGTGGCGGTGGTGGTGGCGGTGATGGTGGAGCGGTGATGTTTGAGTTGTGGTGGTGATGGTGATGCTGATGGTGATGATGGTGGTGGTGGTGGTGGTGGTTTGTGAACTTCATGCTCATATGTCAGATCTGGACACACTGTGACTCTTTGTCCTTCTTCGTTGTTGCAATTTGTTCTTCTTTAGACTGCGGATTTATGATGTTTTTGTGTTTTGTACAGACCCTCGCAACCTTCGTTCTCCCAACCACCTTTGTAAAAGAAAACAACAGTTTGTAAGGAAATCCGATTGCGCCATCTTCCTCAGCGGTGCGCAGTATACATGTGCCCAAGGTGGGTGATTTCTACAGAGCCCAGTTTTGAAGCGCACAAATGTTCAAATGTCACCAAAAACGCAGCTGTGAAGTGAGCAAGACTGGCAAATTGTTAAATACCAATAAGGTGCTCTTGCTGCGCCAGGCCTGCTTCAAAACCTGACAAAATCTCCGATTTGCAGATTTGCATTTCAATCCTAAAAACCGTCGCTTTAAGAAGATAGAACAACGAGCTTTGGGCTGGATTCAACAAGTCACCAGGATAGGGCATCAGTACATCAGCGATATATCAGTCAGGTCTTGACTATTTTCGCCACGAGGTTTACGCCGCGCGAGCAGTGCCTGGCCCAAATCCGATGATGGCAGGTGGGGTGTGGCTGGAGGATGGGTTACCCAAATTGCCGTGCAACATTCGCCTTTCCATTGCTGAAGGCCCCCGGCCCGACACGGCGCAAAGGAGCAGGAATCACCTGGCCACGTCAAGGCTGCAGCAAATTCAGCCCACCAAGTTGATGCCAGCACAAGGATTCGGGCAGCCACGTGTTTGCAAGGTCCTGGGATGACGCTTCTGTGTTTCAGAGATGCCACGCACTTTAGCGAGCTCCCTGGAACAACTAAGGGTGTAGCCATGTTGGACTTGCTGGTTGTGAAAAGACTCTGTAAAACGTGAAAAGAGTATAAACAAATATATGCATGGCCCTCGTCATGATCTTGCCTTGGCCGATGGCGCTTCTTTTTCAGCCTGGCCTCCCAAGCAAACCAAAGCGCAAACGCAAAGGTCCACCGGCTAACAAAGCAAGGCCTCATAGAAGGCAAGGAGTGCGGAAGAGGGACACACCTTTATAAACGCGAACAGCCCGATGAGATTTGACCACAAATCACCTGCATGAGGAAACCAGGGACGTCCATGCCCTCTTCTTTTATGATCGCGCTTGTCGGGCGGTTGGAACCATGGAGCGGATGCGACCAAAACCCGACCATTGATAAGGCGGGGGTTGCAACGCAACGCAGAGCTAAATCGGTTCGTTTACGAAAAATCGGAACAACTAACGCACGCAGCGAACATCGCAAAGCGACCTGCAAAACTAAAAACAAAACGGTGTGCGACTGGCCTGGCCCTCTTTCTCATTGCCGACCACGGCTTGCAGCAGGGGGGGCAAACGGTGCTCGGCACCATGACCCGAGCAGTCTTGACAAGATGCCAAGCCAACTGTCAAATCCGCGCGCCCAATGCGGCCAAACATCTGCACAAAGACAGACCCAGTTCTCCCATTTAATGGACCAGACTTCGCTGCCGCCCCAGTCTGCGCTCTGCTCCAGAAAGGCGGGCTGCTGCCACAGTGAGGCGGGCGTGTGTGTGGCACAGGATCCATACAGGTATGATCAATATATATGCACCTGAAAAAGTACTTGCGTGATACCATGCCCGAAAGAGATCTTGCTAGACAGTTCCCTCCAAGTTGCAAAGACTAGAGTACTCAGCAGGAAACCAACCAGCAAATTTGCAACATCTAGGGGCACAGGATCGGGACATTAACATAGCATCTAAAAGCGACTAGCGTACATCCACATGGATTCCCTTTCCTTCACCATGGTCGTTGTCCACGCCGGAGCGATGGGAGATGAAGCGTGCGGTTCGAAGCCACACCTTTTTGAAACCAGAGGGGTGGGCCATGCGCCACCAACACCGCTGAACAAGGAGTCTATGAGACCCGCGTGGCCTTGGATGATGAGGATGATGCATGGTGCCTTCTGGCACAGTTAGCGGGGGTCACTGAATCGAACATGACGTCAACCATGATATATGTCATGACCTGGCTTAGGCATGTCATGAACAGGATGGCATGAAGCGACATGAAGAACCATGCGTGCGCAATTTCAATGACCAATAGGCTAGGAGGTTCATGCCGCAGGTGGACCATGCATGACCATGCACAAGGCCAATATTGCAAGGTCCAGATCGAATGCCCAACATTAACGTGCAATCGATATCGGCGCTATATAACTAGCCTATATAAGCGTCGATTCCCATCGATCGGTTTTGCGCCATGCCGGACTCGAAGCCCCCTGACGCCGTGGTGGAAGTTCTTCGGGCTTGGTTGACTCATGCATGGGATGGGGGGAGTGGATTTTACCGTACAGCAGGTATTGCCCAGTACTCCCTTCACGGTGCTTTGCCCTTCATGGCCCATCGACACCCATCACCCATCGCGCCCTTCGAACCCGGGAGACTGGTTTAACATGTTGATATGGACTACTAAAACTGCCTAACTCTGCCCTATATAAGCTGATATAGTCGACACCGACTTGGTTCACAGATCCGGGTGGAGCAGCCGTGCAAGCAAGCTGGTATCCCGCACTACAAGATGATGCGTGACCTGAAGAAGAAGCGTGCATCTGGGTCAGACATTGGGTGGGGGGGACCTGGAATCGATCGATCGCATGATGATTCGTGGGCGATGGCATTTGGGTTGCCCAGAACTCATCCATGCAGGTAGGTTGGCCATGTGAATCCCATGACCCCGCTTGTCCCACCCACCACCGACTCGGTTCCGATGCTTGAGACGAATGGCGCATAGTGGATGGGACCGTGGATGGGCCACTAAGTCTAGCTAGCCCCAACAGGCTAGCTTCGATTCAACTAGCGGTATGCTGGGGCATGGACGACCATATTTCTTCAAATTGCAGTCTCCGATCATCTGGGCAAATGAATTAATATGGGTACCAGCTGGCTAGTTTCCCAGCCAAATCCTCCATGTCATATGATCCCAATCCACCCTGGATTCGAACAAAAAAACCAACGGCCGATGTGAGTGGAACAAATCTTGACCGAAAATTGTTTCCATTCAGGGCTGCCATGAAATCACGTATATATATATATACATACACTTATTTGAACAAGAGCGGACTTCGAAGCCTTGTTGCACGATGGTACCTGATAATCTGATAGATCTCCTGAAAATGTGAATGACCTACTTGGGTGGCCTGCGCCCGCCCTCGATTCCACTCCACCCTTGCAGTCGCTAGTGCAGCCGGGCCCAGCTCACCTGCAAGCATGGGTGCTTCGATCGATGGTTCCGATTCAGGATTGGAAATGGGCTGGTAACCTGACATCAAATATCCTAAAACCTCATGGTCTTTTCCCTAGTGGGTGGAAGCTAAGATGCCGTGCACCTTCACCTTTGTGGACATCGACAACAAGGGCATCTGAGGGAAGCGGTTGAGGGATGACTCGAACTTGCTGTTCATGCTGGGGTGGCTGGCGATTGGCCTATTCACCCTGCCAGGGTAATTAACGTGCAGGAGCAGCATGTGGCCAGCATCGGCGTGCTCAAGCATGTGGCCAGACACGTTTCGGGCCAGCAGTGCGAGAGCTACTTGATGAAGGTGGCGCGCTTGAGGCTGCTTGGCTCAACATATTCGATGCATGTGCAGTGTACTGCATGCACGTTTATTAATGCATGTGTGGTGCACTGTGTTTACAGTTGGAGTGATATACGTTGCGGGATCGACATGGTGGCTGCCTGGAAGCGGTGATCGGAGAAATGCTTAGAAAAAGTGCTCGGAGAGCCGGAGGGCAGAGTTAGGCAGTTTAAGCAGTCCATGTCGACATGTACTAGCTAAACCAGTCTCCCGGGTCCTCAGGGATTGTTTTGCTAAGGACTTTGCGCATCTTTACGCTACAAAACCAGGTCAACCATTCTTTGGAATTGTCTTTGAAGGCTGCGGACAAGGGACAATGTAAATTTCAGCCTGGGATTTACAAGATTGTTTGCATTAGGAGCATAAACGCAATAAGAAAGGAATGGCAAGCCAAAAGCCACCATATTTACAAGAGAAACATTTTAATGTAGACTGTTGACTAACAATCCCCCACCATTTAGATTGTAAAGCCTTTTCGTATGTGGGGGTTTGCTGATCAAGGGTCTGTTATTTACAAGATTGATTGCATTGGGAGCATCTCCTTGCTTGCCAGAAGAAAACACATGAAACTTAACAAAACTTAACATTAACAATTGGACCTTTAGGGCAATAGAGCAAAAAGGTGTCTAGACCTTCCAGTGAGACCGGCGACCCTGATGCTCAACAAACATGTTGGCAGTCGAAGGTGGTGCCAAGTGGTGGTGACTGTTTGTTAAAGCAAAACTACCTGCGGAAATCTGTTGGGATCTATGTCACCCTCATCTTTTTCTGGCAAGTACATTCTAAACCACAGCATAGGGACTCAATGAAAGTGACCATCAATCATGTGGGACCCTTCAAGAGAAACCACAGTTTTTCAGGAAAGACACGCTCATGGTTGTCTGTCATACAAGTAGGACTACTCAATCTTTTGTAGGACTACTTCTGACACGGCAAAGATGCACATCTTTGGCAGTTTTGATTGTCATTGGACCCTGAAAATGTGTGACTGCGAGACGAGAAACATCTGCTGAAGCTGCCTTAGACGTCACCTAGATCTTCAAACACCTTGGATAGAGTATCGGATAGAGTTCCTTCACACATGTCACCATGTGTCGGAGTGGTGCTTTGTGGTTTTCTTCGATCGACCATTCATGACACGGTGCACCTGCACGAGGGACACCGATGATGTTTTATTTTGCTTGCGAGATGTTTGAGCAAACTCACCAAGACTCAGTAAACATCATATCCATAAGTAGATGACTGTTACTATATCAGTACCTTCTGTTTTTTTTGTGTTAACCAGGTTCGACCGACCAGGTTCATCATTCAGCAAATCTCACCGTCCAGGGCCCCAGCTGGCTAGTACTGCAAGCACCAACCGTCAACCGTCCAAAATCAACATCAAACCGTCCAAAATCGATTTCACGTCTCGCTGGAGTCCAAGCCGTCAAGGGTCCCAAGATCTCGCACGCGGGAAGAGCGCGTTCGCTCATCCCAAAAGCTCTCCCTGGGTGTTCCGGTGCCCTCTACGATCAAAACAAAGAAGAAGGAGATACAAGCAGGGCTTCAACTTCTTGGACTTGATTCGAAGCTGTAGAAAGATGTAGAGAGGGAACCCACTCTGCTAAAAAACTGTTTGCTGTAGAAAGGAAACCTCTGCAATCTGCAAAAGCTGTTTTTTGCAGTACAAGTAATTACGAGGATCAAACGTCATATGCAAATGTATACAGTATTATAATGTATTATACAGTAACCTTCCAGTTGTTGCTGCCACGGCAAGTGTTTGAAAACCTGATTGGCAACATATGAGATGGCGGACACTCTCCCAAACTCCCAGCTGCGGTAACAATCCCCTGCTCGCTCCGGGAGCGGAAGTCGCTCGCTTAAGCTCGAGTGGTCTGCAAGGCCCTCTTCACGTAGCTGGAGTCGTTCCTCAGGACCGCTCAGGACATCTTCCGGTGGCTTTCCGCCACGCCTGGTCTTCACCAATTGGAAGCACCGGGAGGACATGGGTGGACTGGTTTTGTCGTTTTGGTCCGGGATGCTGGTCTAAGAACATGAACTTTGAACCTGCAGGTTTATGAAAATGATTACGTGTAAAGTGTAAACTGGTTTATCTCATCACTCCATAGTCAGGTCTTGTAGTTTTGTACATCAAGAGTAAAAGCACGGTGCAAGATTGTGAAAGAAAAACAAAGAACACGAGCAAACATGCGCTGGAGAATCCATGCTCATACCTGGGTGCGAAAACCACGGCACGATTTCATCCATGGACTTCCATCCTGCCCCAGATGATTCAAAAAGCTAGCTAGAACGTCTGGATCCATGATAGGACGACACAGAAGTCGTTTGGTCTTTTGGTCGTCTCAAGTCTGACCGACCTCTGACACGACCAAGACCAGTCGTGGGGGGTCTGATAAAAAGGTTCTACCTGCTGGGTCCTCACTGTTGACCATCTGTTTATTTGGATATAGACAATATGTGTACTACGTACATACATGTGTATATATAAATATGACTATAGACTATATCAGATTGAATTGGACTGACATGGATTCTGAAGTAGAAACACGTTTAAGCATCTATCCCATGGCGATCCTCCATGTTCCATTCTCACCTCTGCCGCCCAGCCGCAAGGCGGAGCGGAACTGCTCTCGCCAGGCATCTCGCGAGTGCAAGGGCCCCGGGGCACTGAAGGAGGCCGTTTCATGGCCCGAGGGGGTGTGAAGCGTGTGCACCAACCTCAGCCGTGGCCGAGCAAACTCGGTGGACGGAAAGGTGCAAAGGATTGGTTCGTTCAACATCTGGCTCTTGTGAAACATCCGGGATCTGTTGGCGAGCTGATGTACATGCATCGAGCTGCTCATCTGAGGATAGGTGGGAGCCCAGGGCACGAGTTCATACCTTCGGAAAGGAGATTCGCATTGGCAACACCAAGCTCTACTGTTGTGTGAAGAGAATATTATAGTATCGGTTGGTGAGAATATCGGTTGGCAAGAATACTACGGAAACAGAATACAAAGGCTCTGGAAAGCAGCTCTACTTGTTTGTTGATTGATGGGGAGCAAACAGTGTTTTTCTTGACAAACAAGTCAGTCCATTCGTGTAAGTTCGCGATTGGATAAACTGAGCACAACAACTTTAAGACAGTGGAATGTCGAGAATATCTGTGGATATGTTGTGGGAACATGTCGAGAGGCTACGGCCCACAAAACAAAGAATTTCGGGACGCCTGGCCGTGGTGGGTTGACAGTTGATAAGGAATGGATTGGGTGTTGATTAGAATTTGGAAATGTCGAAGCACACTTGTATCGTCGCATGGCATACAGGTCTCTACAAACTCATGAAAACCAAACTGTGCATATCATGCCTTGCTCTAGGTGCATGATGTCTCCGCGTAATGCGCATCAGAACACTGCATTTAACATCGCACATTAGGAGAAGTAGACTGAGAGTAAAATTAAGTTAAACCGTGAAACCTGGTTGTTGTTGATCTATAGTGCTAAGATATTCAAAGTATTTCAAAGTGACTTTGTGGGTGTCAGTCAAGAACCCGCAACCTGCAATGACAACCTTCAAGCAAAACATAATTTCGATATATCATTTAATTATAGTTAACTTAATTTAGATGTTCTTTGCTCCCGCCATCCAAAACATATTTCGGCCCCTGGCCTACGCTACGCCCTCCAACAAAAATACGTCCCACACGATCTTCCGCTGCACGTCCGCCCCACACGCTGCTTTGTCAGTTTCACTCAGGTCTCCCGGGCTTGTCGACCTTTTGCTCCATCTCCTGTAGGTGGCCCTGCTGCAACGCCGCGCGCCTGGAATCAGCGCGCGGGTTATCGCGGATCTGCGGGTAACGTGCGCGAAGAAGATCCACTGTGTTTTCTGTGTGTTCGGGGCTTTGGGAGGAAGATGTCTGGGACCACCAAATTGGTGGCGACATTTTCAGTTCATGGAACGAAGAAAAGAAGATAAACACATGCACATATTGTTGTCAAATGATATATATATAATAATATATATACTATTAATTATCATATGATGTGGTCCAACGCAATCGTCGAATTGCGCAACTCGTTTTCAGTCTGGTGGAAAAGCTCGGAGGCCTCGGTCTCGGAGCGAGCGTTTGCAGTCGAACGTCGAACAGACCAGTGACACAACCGTGGGCTGCACGACAAACAGCGTGTCCTGGCAGTTGTCTACATTGAACTTATGGTCATATATGGTCCAAACATGTCTAAATACACAGGTTGACAAACATGGAATATCCCCAGATCCACGGCTGACACAAAACCCAACGGTACATGAATCAAACCCAATAGCAAAACAATAACACAACACGGCAGCAACACGGCCCATGTTTTCAGCGTACATCACGATACATCCGTGCTTGGGCTGTTGCCGCCGTGGGACCAAGTTGTGCCAAAAGGGATATATAATATTTTGCCGCGTCCTAGACATTCTGTTTGAAATGAAGGGGTCTTCCCAGAAATTCATGACGGAATCAAACATCGACGGAATCAGCACTGACACTCATCCTGGTCAAGCTGCTTGTTGGCATCCATCCGAACAAGGTCATAAAGCTTGTCCTGTCAATCGTAAAATCCCACGGTCGCATCAATACCACCTACTATGACCAAGGTCATTGCTATCCACCTGCTGCTAGCAGAATGGAACTAGCGAGTCCTTGGAATGCTGCCGGGGTGCTCTACCAGGAGAAGTTGGCTGTGGCTTACTATGGCTTACTGGATCATTGAAAGTACCAATCTAGCAACATGGTCGCACTATCATGGGTCCCATACATTCTCTGACCAGTTCCAGGGTGCATGAAATTTTCCCTCGGCCGTTGGTTGACCTGCAACTTGGCATCCTGAAATCTGAGGCCTTCCGTATCACTTCCTGCTCCCCTAGATGGAATTCTGTCATCCCTTGTTGCCGGATTTGAAAGGGAGAGCTGCTTGTAAAGGTTAGGGACCAATCAACCTATCTTCCCCAGCAGTGCTTCAGCTGAAAAGTTCGTCCAATTCACTTGCTGTCCAGGATCCAACCTCGGATCTGGGTGGTTTGTTACTCCCAGCAAAGCCCACGAACAAACAGCCCCTTCAAACCAATCACCACCAATCCATACTAATCCAATTCGTTCAATTCGCCCATCAAACTCATCAAACGTCTGAGATCCTCTGACCCTTCACCATCCACCCCCGTCCTCGAGACAATCCTCCAGGTTGGTGACCCGGCGGTCCATGGCGGTCAAGGCCACCTGTCAAGCGGTGCTTCACACGAATCGAAGCTTCGATCTTGGCAGTTCGCCCGAGAGCGACTGGACGTCGAAATGGAGTAAACCCAATGATTCGGGTTCGAACACATCTCGGAGTGATTCGGAGTGTATACACCGGATGAGTGTAGGCTGTAGGAGTCTGATTTATCCAGTTCCCAGTTCCTTCCGACAGTGAGAACGAAGGGGTGCCGTTGGACCTAGGATTCTGACGACATCACACGGGGAACATGGGCCCCGAAACAAAGAACCGGGTTGTGACTCCACTTCCGTGTGCCACTTTGGTCGGAGGGTTGGATTCTGATCCCTCCCCACCGTCAAGTCATTTTTTTTTCGGTCACCTGAATTGAGATGTTTTTCGAGTCTGAGCCGGGTCAACCAATGATGCTTGGACATGCTCTGTCCAAATCATGAAGACTTCTTGAAGTGAAGGGTGAGGCATGGCCAGTATGGCCAGTATAAAAAGGTGTCATATGTAATTATTGTTCCAAAGCATCTCGTACTGAGCCTATGTGATGTAATGCAGTCCACACGGCCATATATGTAGGTCATAGAAAATAGAACTGGCCCGACCTCATATGCAAACGAATAACAAAAGAACGTCTAGATATGGAACCACATATAGCGGTAGTGACTTAGCACCCCCAAGGCATTGTGAACGGTTGCACAAGTTGTACTGAAACACGTGGTGGTAGGGTTTAAAACCTGCAAGGCCACTGACGAATCAACATGTGTAAACCACAGCAGCAACAACAACAAAAGCAACAATACCACAATGAGAACCACAACCACAACCACTAAGAAACACATGAGCAATAAACAACAAACAACACACAACATTTAGTGTTGAATATGCTATATTTATAATCTGTTTGCAAGCTATGTAGTTCTGGGAAAAATGCCAAACAAAAAGAGTCAAGCCTCTCTTGGTTCTCACCATTGGATTCTAACCAAACAACCACAGGGGCATTCTATCACGGGCGACGCATCCCGATGCGCCGATGCGCCACAGGACGCAATGCAGGACGACGATTTTCGGGCTATCGCGCACGACGTAGCAAACCTCGCAGCCCTTCAAACCATCAAGCACGGTGAAGGAGACCTTCTCCTCATGACTTGGCTCCTGCGTGATCGTGCCCCGGGTGTTTATGAGCGTGGTATCCCCAGGGTGTGTTCATGAAACAAAGAGATTTTGTTTATGGTTTTGATGTTAAGGTTTTTTACTGCGGGGAATGACCAGAGCCAGTTGATTTCTGAATGCTCAAGAGTTGTGACCTCATTGGTTGAAAAAAGGGAACACTTCCAACAAAAGCCTTCAATAACAGGGATGCAGGAGCCGGGAGCCTGAATGATGTGAAAGAACTGGAATGTCAGCATGTTGTCACACAACTGGGGTGGCCAGGTTTGTCAGACCAGTGGGGCAGGGCTGGGTCCACATGAGTCTACTGTTCGCACAGGCTCGGATGCTTATCATCGGACACACCCAAACGAGCTCGCGACAACATGTT
This sequence comes from Durusdinium trenchii, assembly GCA_963970005.1. Classification (NCBI taxonomy): domain Eukaryota; class Dinophyceae; order Suessiales; family Symbiodiniaceae; genus Durusdinium; species Durusdinium trenchii. The sequence goes on from CAXAMN010006668.1 coordinate 2,021,666, forward strand.
GTGTTTGCAAGCTCACTCTTGCTTGATGAAAAAGCCACGAGAGCTTCTTTTTCACCCGACCTTTGAACATCTCCAAATTCATATCTCTATCCAATAGGATAAAGTAACATCTTCAACAGCCCCACATCAAGGTCATCCACCAACGCAGCCTCTCCAACCGCCCTCCCGAACTTCGGGACCGGTCTTCCGGACTCGTCGCCCGGTGGGAAGCGTCGCTCCTGATATTGTGAAAGCCTTCCTCCAGAGCCGAGTTTGTGGTCACGGCATTGCTCCTCATTCCGTTGCGAAGTGGGCAGGCTGGACAGCTCAAAGAACATCCGATGTTGCACATGTCATGGAAAATCCTCTTCAAACATACATGCATGATTAATTCAATAATATTCGATATTACATGATATTACAAACAGAAGAATCTGAAAGGGGTGACGCTGATTAGACTTGACTTACCGACTTACCCATCTGCCCCAGAAGACCAAACATAACAAAACCACACACAAGCACACTTCTGATTGTAGTCCTATTAGTCTTATAAACACTAATAAGCATCTTTCTGTGTTCATCTTTTCCACAGTCCGCTGCCGAAACCCGCCTTCCCCGGGCTCCTGCAGCCGCTCCCCGAGCCGTTGTGCCTCCTGATGGCGGCGCTTCTGCTCATCGGTGACGGCGCCGCGGAGGTCACGGAGCCCGGGTAAGGTCAAGTCCAAGGTGCTCTCCTGGAGACAAGGCCAAGGCGAGCTGGAGCGGTCCGGCCACCCTCTTGGAGCGGTCTGTGGAGCCCGGGTGGAGTCCCAACGCACAGGAAAAAGCCTCCAGAAACAGGCAGATTTACCTGGGTGGTTGACCTGGGGTCAATGACATATAACGGCATACATTCCATTATATTCCAGTCCCATTTGTTGCTCTGAACGGACGTCGCTCTGTCGATCCACCGATGCTCCATGGACGTCCCCGTGCGGCCACCGGGAGCTCGAGGTGTGACAGGTCGAGTTTCACAGGGGGATGGAATCTAAAAGAGAGCTTCACAGCGGATATATACAGAGTCTGAGAGATTCAACACCCACTGCTGTGCTGGCGTATGCTGGACGGTTATGGATGGTTAGTAGAAACGGGAAAAAGCAGGGCTTTGAGCAGCAACAACGACGACGACGACAACCCTCAGCCGCAAGAATCGCAGCAACAACAACACAATGATATCTTCTGTAAAAGTGCAGGATCAAACGGATCAACGGTCTCCTGAAGTTTGTGTATATTATAGTCAATGTCAATATACTTATCATTTCGCCCGTAACTTGTTGGACACAACAAAGTTGTTGTTGCCCTTCACCTTAGTTACTTTCCGTGCTGGGGGAATATCACAAGGACATTCCATATTTGGTGCCCCGAGCTCTGTGTTAAATTGTGTGAAGCATACATATATACACATGCTGGAGATCTGCAAAAGGAGAAGGTAGTTTTCATATGCTGAGTTCCTCACTGGACGAGTTCTATTTTCAGCCGAGCTGAGCTTGGTATGCAGTGTGGATCTTTGTGAGCTCACCTGTCTTGAATTATATAAGGGTCTTGTCGGTGTTCATAGCCACAACTGCATCCTTCTCCATGGTCGGATACCCACAACACATTGACTCCGACCAATTCTCGCATAGGCATCCATCTGGTTGAGAGATAGCGATCCCCAAAGCCTGCATCTTTTCATCTGTTGGATCAATCGGCAATATGCGGGTTGTGTATAGGGAATGCGTATGGTGCTGTCGCAATCGGGAAAAAAACACTCAGCAAGGTTTGGGCCTCATGACTGCATCAGCAAGTCAAATAAATTGCCCATCCTCCTCCTCACTGGCGATTTACCTTGAGCAAGTTCTTTGCCAAAAAACATGGTGTGCGTTTGATTTCGCTGCATAATTCGAACACAATTGCTTGCCTGTTGCACAGTGCAGCACACCAAAAATTACGGACCTTATATAGCTATGTGGAAAACGAAACCATTCTCCAACCTTCAACCATCCAGATCCACCACCACAACAACAACAGCAACAACAACAACCAACATTTATGAACCCAAAACCAAGAGAAGAAACGGTAAACTGGCATGGAATCCAAACTGATATTCCACCACAGCCAAACTCTATAGCGTGAGGTTTTTGAGCTTGGTCGTGACTTCGAGCGACAGTTGCAACATTTAACTAAGGAATCGATGTACTCCACCCAGTACCGCTGTCCCTTGATTATCTTCATCAGCAACGAGTCAATAATTGTACATGTATTATATATATTATGCAAACTCAGTGGCCATTTGAGTGGCCTCGGAGTCATAATAACAGCTGCAACAAAAAATGATACCAATAATTCAGTGGATCATCAAGAGTCCTACAGAGGTCCTGGTTGATGGGGTTTCCTCTACAAAAGACCTCCACTTCAGAGGTCGCAGGTCCTGCAGAGTGGAATCTCCACGTCGCAAACGCTCCAAGTCTCCATTGAGATCTCCCAAGGACCTGAGGCCACGCGTTGCACGCAGCTGCACGCAGCTGAAACGTGTTCAGCGTGTTTCACGCGGCTCCCACGCCGTTGCTTGCAGGCGTCTGCCAAAGGTGGTGCTTTTTTGGAGGAATGTTTTGAGCTCAAAGCAAAGCAACTTGATGCCAAGGCGGCTCTTGTAGAGGTTTTACAAGCAAACAAAACATGGAAATTCGGACGTGCAAATAGAATTTACATGACTTTACGAACTTTTCCACAACATGGTACTTGCGGTAAAACACCTGGCACAGTACTTCTAGAGGAACCTGATTCACTTCTGGGTGGCTCATGTCGCGGGGCTGGCCGCGCCTTCCAGCCTCCATGGCCAGCAGCTGAAGCCGCTGTTGCAAATCCACCACCTCGGATCTTGCGTGACGCGCCCGACTCGCGACGGCCGAAAGCTGGCAGGAGTTCGGCCTCGGTTCTTCGGGTCAGACTGGGAGGTTCCGTGAAAAAGGATCATGCACCATCCACTTATGCGTTGGAGTGTTGGGGGGGACCACTTGTTTATGGCTATAGTCAACCAAATTACTGCCGGCAGGCCTCAGTGATGCAAAATCCATCAAGGTCCCATGGCGTGTCCCCTATTGTCCCTTTCATCAATGGGCTTGGAAGAATGAGCTACTTTTTATGCAAATGGACAAACTGAATGTGGGTCCAAACACCAAATGACCATGTCCTGGACTCAGGGCCATGCTTTCAAAAAGCAACAACAATGTGTCAGCAACTAAACAATACAATGCATGGTATATCACGGACGGTTTATATTGTATATATCATATATATTATATATTGTAACATATATATATATTATATTGTGTATATATATATATATTAGAGATATCTATTCAATACTTTGTGGGTCCCTGCAGGCATATCTTTAATATTTCTATGATAGATAAGGCATGACTCCTTTGGCTTCAACAAGGACATACAAGGACATCGTATCACACTGCCTGAAACGTGCCCAGCAGGTGGAACGAATGGTTGTGCCAAATGGGTTGGCCGGACTGCAGGCCCCGGGCCCCACCGGCAACTGGATTGAGTTTGAGTGGAATTCCACTTCTTTGAATATCGGTGAATCCTTTCATCACAACTGCCCCTGGACTGTATACTATTTAGAAAGGAACCATTAATAGTTATAGTACTTGATCAGCACTTGTTAAAAAAAGGCTGGGAATCACCCTCAGCGTTTTAAGAACACATCGCAGTCCAGGCATCGCAGCCGAAATCACACCAGCTTAGATACTGGCTAGGTCCCTAGGAGTACGCCATCTTCACAAGACAAGTGACTTTTCCATCGAAGAGATTGTTGTTGCTTGTCATGACCTGTAGAAGTTCCTCCCTGGTCTTCAAGGTGTCTTCCTGGCATTTGGCGGGCAGCTCATCCGGATGGCTGTGGCCATCTCAAGAACTTCAATACCCATCGACGCAAACCTTTTAAGCCTAGAAATCCACGATGGTGGGCTGGCACCGCTGGTGGAGCTTGTTGCGGCTGTTCTGCCCAGCAAAGCTTGTATTGGTTCATCACGATTCCTCATATGTCCCTTTTAAAGGTACGACAGGTGACGAATGAATCCATACAGGTCGCTCTTCCATCTTAGCCACCTTTCCATCACTTGATCCATGCACTCTGCACTACTCCCCACGACCGGGCTGTGTGCACGAGTGCGCACGCCACGGGGACAGGGCTGTCGCTGTCGCGTGTCCCGCACGACACGCGCGGGCGGTCGCATCACAGCTGCCTTGGTCTGGTAACGGTGACGATCCATGGTCTTCATGAGATCTCCCACGGCCACCTCCTGTGCTTCGAGGACCCTCCGCGCCGCCTCCTCCAGCGCCTGAGGGCGGTAGTTTCAGCGGTGTTTTTGAGTGTTTTTAGGGGTCTCAGAATGATCCTGAAATTCTTGGTTTTGATCTGGATTGAAGATTTTCCTGCAGTAAGGTTTCCTGGCAGGTAGGGCATTCAAAGTAGGATCGGTCCTGAACACCATGTGGCCAAAAGGACATTTACATCATTTACATTCATTTACTACAGAATTATCCCAAACAGAACATGTCAAACCAACCGACCACACGCCGATCAGGCCTCACGCCTCGGGCCTCCAACCGGGGTTGTCTCGGGCTTCTCCGGGCTCGTCCACTGGGATCGGTCGACTGGTCGCTCGAGGCGGTGCGAAAGCGCCTCCAATTTCCAGGTGTCGAAGTTCTTCAGAAGCTCTTCCTTCTGCTTGGCCTGCTCCTGAAGGGCCTCCTGAAGTGTGAAAACCAGACATGTCATGAAGACCAGTTATCATTGAAGCCAGGTGGTGTCCAATTTGGAACTGAGAATGGTTTCGGAAACTGAACTCCCCGTTGTTTTCTGAACATTGTGCTTTCTCTTGGAACCTTGTTTTCACTAGGGTGTTACACTTTTCGGGAGAATACTACATATATCATGCACATATAGTCAGTATTAGTGGGTCGAGGGTAGATGCATCGAAGAACACTGAAAGAAAAAACAAAGCATGGAATCTGAGGATGAACCATTCTGTAAAAAATACATTCGGAATCTCGAAGGCAAATCAACCCCTGCCTGTTTTGTAGCATGTCAAGAATCCCTACAGGTCAAAAACCTAATTTTACTGGACTTGGTCATACAAAAACACTACTCAAGGAGGGTTTTAGGACCAGGCTTTACTGGGACAGACTGCAGTTGCAGGAAAGGGCAGCTCCTCCCAGCCGCAAATCCCGTCCTTGGTGGCCTCAACAGCGCTCGTGGCTGAGTGGGCAGCCTGCAGAAGGGACCACATCGTCTTGCGTGGTTGGCAGTCCCCTGTTCATCACTTTCTGCGGGATATAGATGTATGTATATGGTATACCCAACAACAAAAAAAACAACTCGTCCCCACAAGACCAGCTAAGGAAACCTCATACGAACATTCAGGGCGTGGACAAAACATCAGTACTACGTGAGCACATCTCCCGACGTGAGCGATTTCCAGCAGGTGATGAACATGTATAGTCTATTTTGCCGGTCCAAACATGTCCAAACTATATTATGAGTGTGGGTCAAAACCGAGCTACTTGGGTTGATCAAAGAACATGAACGGAATGGACGACCTGACTAGTCAGTCAACCTACCAGAGTTTACGGCTCCTGCTTTTGACCCACAGCCATATAGGACATCTGCATAGGCATAGGCGGTAAGCATTGAGTCAATTTGTTGTTTCTTGTGTGGTGATTGTGGGTGCAAACAAACAGCTTAGAAGCTCTTGGACATGGTCTATTGCCCCTGTCAATGTTTGTGGATCTGTCCACTTTGTGATCAAAACCTTTCAGGAACCATAACAGCAATAGTCACCGGGTCCTACCTTATTTCTCAGGGCAATATTCTGTCAACCCCCAATACCATTTATGTGCTAGTTGCAGAACAAAAGGAGGGAATGCGGTTTGTTTCAGGGAAAAACATGGTCTTGACATTGAACACCAACCTGGAAAGTCTCTCTCCAGCAGAAAACGACTTCCCCCCAACTGTTCTCCATCCGTGTGAAGATGAAGCAATGTCCCAGTCCAAAACAAAACTGTTTGGACTGTTAGTGGGTGCGAAGATCAAATGCGGGTAGACCAGCTCCCTTACCAACAGGTATCATGATGTGCAAACATGGCCGATCTGGATCTTGAGTTCACTGAGTGATGGTCTCGGACTCTGGATTGACAACACTCAACCTTCCATCATGTCTATGGAGACACCAAACCAGAAAGAAAGAACATCCCCTGTGTTATCATTATGTATATAATCAGGAGTGCTTAGGCCTCCTGTTGGGGACCACGGTTGGGGACCACAAGATTTTCTCATGAACACACAAAACAGTTGTGCAAAATTCATCAAACACCTCAATTGTTGCTTTTCTACCACAGCTTCCTTGGCTTTGGCATGGTCAAGAGGAAGAGCAAGCGCACAGAAAATAAGGTCAAATACGCCAAAACCGCCTCCTCAGCAGCACTTGCAGCTGCGCTGGCCGCTGTACTGGCTGCAGCCTTCTCCTGGATGGCATTGTTCTTTGAGGGGATTTGGGGACAGGGTCAGCCAGACTCAGATCCATTCAGTCAAAAGTCAAAACAGTCTGGTTTTTGGAGGCTCTGGAATACATTTATCTCCCAGATTGTAGATCTTTTCGGTAGAGGGCGGTTACAGTTGTGAAACTCCTGTAGGCTGTGGGTACAACCCGTCTAAACACCGTGTATATATAGTTTATATATGCATATACATATATACTGGAATCCGGCATGTTAGGGCACAACCCATCTTTTTGGATCACTCAGGTGCAACAAAGTAAAACACAAAAAGACCAACTTCCAAATGAAGTGTACCATCTCTGTGTGCCCGGATCCTTTGTTTAAGCCACCTGTTTCGTTTCATCGCACCCACCAGGACCCGACTCTCGTCGGCCCAAAGGATCCCAGGCAGCCACGGTTCCAGGACGAAGCATTCGCTCGGTGGTTTGGTCGAACTGGAAGCACTGGTTGCACCATGTTCATGGTGGTTCGGAATCTTCCCCCGGTTCCAGGGCTTTCATGTTTGTGGCCATGTTCACTTCCACCACTGGCTGGTCGGACCTCGGAGTGTTGGTCGGACCGAGGTCTGAATCTATGACTTGTGCGAGTGTGGATGATGGTGGACAGAAAGCGTCGCCGCTCCAGTCGGAGTTCACCTTACACTTGCCTCTGTTCCCATAGTACGAGTAGAAACAAAACAACTGTTTCCGAGACTGTTTCCTCGATGTTTGCGCTGGTGATTGAGGGGCCTTTCCTGACAAAAGACAGAGGCAGAAAACGTGCCACTCGCATGGTAAATGACCATTTTGCTGGTCGCGTTCAAAAAATCATAAATCTTCAGAAGGTTCATTTCTTGAGACAAAGAGGGCTGGTGGTGCAAGACGATGCCAACCTCCAGGATTCTCCCCGGACCAGTCGAATGAAGGGCTTTTTCTTGGTGAACTTGGATCCGGAGACGGATGCCCTGTACGGATGGTGGCAAACATTATGAGAAGCTCTGCAATGCACTTCTCCCTTCAGCGGATTGGAGACGTGATCCTATCTACCAGAAGTCACGCGAGTTGGTCGTTCCACACATGTTCCACACGGTGTGGCACCTTTCAATTTATAAGAACAACACTGAACACATGATATGGCCGAGATCAATTTCATTGGCTCGAGGGCTTTCAAAAAGGGGCCTTGTGTTTAAACATGTTTAAACTAACGAGTTTTGGACTCAAAATGTTGGGTTGTTCTGGACTTCGGCGTGTCCGTGTCCTGTCAATCTCACGTCTCGAATGAGGGGTCATGTATGAAAGGGTAGCCACCAACAAGCTCCAACTGCAGGATTCTGACTCTACAAAGCACTAAGCAAACCAATTCTGTCCAAAGAGAAACACTGCAATCACAATCACCGAGAACCGCCGATAACCATCACCCCACCTCACATCAACCTCACCGCAATGGCCAGCACATGGCCGGCCCACACTGCTCCTTCGCCAGCTCCCGTTTCATTCCCTCAATGGCATGCTCGATGTCCTCGCAAAGCCAAACATCAAGGTGCTAACACGAGCCCGGAAGGGGAGCAGGGCGGCGGCGGGGTGTTTAGGTAAATCCTCTCAACATAAAGTGTACGAATTGTACTGCTATGGGCCATGGGAGAGGAGAAGTCAAACAAACACGTGTTTGGAGCAATCAAAAATATAAGAAACAACAACAACCCACCATCAACACAAACAAAGAACAAAAAAACAGCTCAACAACGATCAAGTAATTGGGCCGTGGATCAAAACCCCATCTGGCGGCATGCATGTTGTCTAAAGATTGCTTGGCATTGCATGCGTGTGGCCATTGACCACAATAATTCAAGATCTTTTCAACAACAAGTTGCCATTGGACCGCAAAACCCGTTCTTTGAGGTCCGGGTGGACCGGCGGTTCTTGCACCTTTGACGGGGAATGCCACAAGGAGAAGCTTTGGGATCTTGCATGATCTTGCCAATGGCGCGATCACGCTCGTTAGCCTGCCTTGTAAATTGGGAATTGTTCAGCGAAAACCATCGAACACCTTTAGCCGACAGTTCAACGGAGTCCGACGTTTTTGTTCGTAAGACAGGTCTCACTGTGACTGTTGGTTCGTCTGCCAGCAACAAGGGATCTGGAATTGTGGTTTGCTCCATCGATAATTTGCAGAGTCTATCCCAAACAGAAAGCGCCCACCCTTCATTCATTGAAACAAAGTGTGATCGTGAAATGTTCTGAGTTCAGAGAGACTCTCATTGCCCGCCTTGAGAATATACATCTGTCATCATCTGTCCATCTTCGTCTGTTCTGTCTCAAACCGTAGCACACTGTGATGATCACATGAAAACTCTCTGCCCGGATCCTCCCAGTGACCGAACTTGATTGGCCTGGTCTCAGTAAAAAAGAGATCACGTACAGTAGGGAACAACCCTAAATTAAGCAGCTTTCCTCCAAGCCTTCCCGGGATGCGCAGTTGCCGCACTCCGCGCAAGAGCGTTTGGCGCCGGAGAGCTTCGCCGCTGTATCATGGCTCGAGTGCTCGAGTTTGCGGCCGAAATCGACCTCCAACGAGCCAAAGCGCTGATCCTCAATGCACCACTCAGGTGCTGAGCCTCAATGCTCGATGAACTTGTGCACGGTTCGTGCCTCAGAATGGTTCGCCCACTCCTTCGTCCTTGTGATCAAGTTGGGGCGCAGCTGGAGTGGCCAAGGTCCTTCAAGGTGATCTCTGCAAAAGTTCATGGCTAGACACGTCCCAAGGGAGGCTGACGCCTGCCGGTCTGTCGTCATTGCTGCCAAGCTCACCATCACAGAAGTCGATGCGGAGCTAAAACAACCATCTTTGACCTCCAGGTGATGTGCCTCTAAAACGATGGTGTCCAAGAACATGGTTCTTGAACCGTCGGCCATCACCAGCTTCTCCATCTCATTCTTCCGTTGCAAAAGATCGAGTTCATGGCATGTGACGCATGGAACGAATCAGCAACGATGGTGTCTTCTGTTCCTTTGTGTGATATGGCTGTGGGTCGTTTGACCCTTTGAGCGCTTTGAGCTCTAAATCCCTCGGTCCGTCGTTTGACCGACTGTGCCATTCTCGTCTATTCTCGTTGATCCACCGACGGGTCCCCGAGCGCCATGACACACAGGCATGTACACTTCCTGGAACTCACATGGTTACGTGGACGGCCTGGCCCCGTAAGGAAGACCATGGAATCCACTACAAACAGGTGGTGAAGTCCACTTCCATGAGGACGTTCTAGGGAGAGTATGTGTTCTATCACTTCGACGGACCACCGTTCCAAAAAGCCGACTTCCAAAGCCGGCCTTCAGGGGTCTCGTTGACTCGTTACGACCGGTCTACATCTAATAGAGCCCGTCTGGATGTCTCCAATTGAAATCAATTTGTTAGTTACCAACATGGTGAAGTAGTAGGGTCAATCAAGGCAAGCAAACAAGAAACCGATGCAATAGAGCGTTGCAAGGCAAAGGAGCTACAAACCAGCGAGCCGTTCAGGGCAGCAAGGTTGCAGGTCACAAAGCAATTGAGCAAACAAGGAAGCAAGCAACCCGGGTTTGATACTTTTTGGACAATCAGCAAACAACAAATCGGACAGGTAGCCAACAGGCCATTGTCTTGGCTTTTGAAATCCTGACAAACGCTAACTCTTGAGAGGCCTGCTTGAGAATCAACTTTCCAAGACAAACATCATCCAATATATTCCTAGGGGAGCCACATCTCACAGGTACCCAGAAGCCCTCGGGAAAACAAACAACACTCAAGACCATGCTGGGTCTGAACATCTTTGGGCCATGACCCAAGCACATCATCCCACATTCACGCACACAAGTCACCAAAGCCAAAGCCAACAACGCCATGTCCCTCCTGGCGGCTGTGCTGCAGGACGCACAGGCTTCGGGTCTGCTTCTCGAGCGCTGCACGACTCTCCTGGCAGAATCGGGTCAATGGAACTGGGAAAGCTAATCCCCTAGGCCTCCAAGTACCTTCTGAGAAGGTGTTCGGGGTGGGTTTGGAGGGTCCGAATACCTTCTGAGGAGGTACTTGGAGGTGTAGGGATCCTATCTAGCAGAGTTTGATCCAAACATGTCATGGACCGCCACGGAGTTCGTACATGCTCCGAAAAAACCTCTCTTCGCATCTATGTTGCCATCCAATATCTGATAGCACCGCTTCCGGTGGGTGGACTAAGAGTGCAAATCTATGGTGGGTCCGATTCAATTTCCAAGACCCGAGATGGCCGGCTCCAATGGTGGGATGGCTGAGGGGCTCTAAAAAGATGCGGCGACTCTGAAACATTCTTGATTCTAGTAAAATATCCCGTATTGCGCGGACCTTCCCAAGGGAAAAACACTTCAAAATACTTAAAGCATCTTAAAGCATCATAAAACAGCATCATGTTGGCGATGTCCTATCTGAAGCTGCCGGCAGGATCTGGCCCCATGTGACACAAATCCTCTTCCACCAACTAACCAAACAGTTCTTCCGATTCCACTGTTCTCTCATCAGATTCAAACCCAAAAAAGCCCTCGGCTCCCTCTCCATCCGTGCTGAGGCCGACTTCGTCCAGCCGGTGTCTTGGTCACTGGGTGGTCACGCCTCCAAGCGACTCTGCAGCTCTGTTTTCAAGCGCTGCTGGGCTTGCCTGCCGCAGATGAAAAGCAATACCCTGCAGCCCCCGACTCAGACTGGGGAGAGGCATACTCAGTGCTCCTGGCCCAGGCCCAGGCCCTACATCATCGGCGTCTTGGGATGTCGTTGGGATATACCAGCACCAGTGGCATCTTCCTGGACTCCATTCAGAAATGGGGACTAAACTTAACGAGTCTTTACCTGAGTGGTCGAACCATCGGGGGTTGCAAATCGCTTTGAAGAACGGTTCATCCCCAAAAGTATCGATAGCAAAGATACTGAGATACGCATGTGACAATCAGTTGTTCCTATCTCCAAATCATGGAGACCTCCAATCTGGATTTTAAAAAAAAAACTAAAACACCTGGGCGTGATTCCTGAGTCTGAGTCGTTTTCCTTCACACCATTGCATTGGATAGCTGCTAAGATCATCGTCCCCCATGCGAGGTTTCAAGTTGGTACAAACATTAGCCCAAGCTCTGTATCACCGTGGTCATCTGGGATTCCAATGGTTTGGGGAAGAAAACCATCGAAGGCCGAATCGACGCCTCTATCTTATACAGCCGGTGCTTTTGGAGTCTTTCTCACGGGAGGGCCAACCTCGTGTGCCCTTCAAAAAACGGCACCGCCCAACAAAATGGGCTCCCGGTGGCCCAAACCATGGTCGAGCCACTCCATGGCTTGCTGAAACTCGGTCATGTCGTTCTGCACATACTCCTGCGAATGCATCGCCATCATGGAGCGCCAGGAACATCAATGATGTTTGACGCCCAGCGTCTAGCTAACGAAAACGGCACTCGGACAAAGAAGGTCGCAAACGCCACTAGTTGCCTAGAACCACCGAAGGTGATCGAAAGTGAGCATGTTCTGAAAAGAAATTAGAAGTAAATGGCGGGCCTGCGACCTCAGTGATCTGTATTTTGCGAAAATCATGATTGAACAAAACACAACATGAACACACAAGTTTGGCCTTCAGTCTTTTGAACGTAAGATAAATATCAACAGTTTCGCTGTTCTATCCAGAGCTATTGAATTTGTGGTTTCTCTTCAATTGTCACGATCCAAAAGGTTAACATCTAACCCAACAAGTCAAGAGACAGCTCTCCAGTTCTAGGCCTGCGCTTTGTTGGCTTGCTGCATCTCCCGTTCCACTCCTTCCTGAGACAATGGCCACCCACCCGTGGAGGTCGTGAACCAAAAAATAGCAGAAAAGAGTGAATGCCCTTTTACCCTACACCTCCAAGTACCTCCTCAGAAGGTATTTGGACCCTCCAAACCCACCCCAAACACCTTCTCAGAAGGTACTTGGAGGCCTAGGGTAAGAAATTCTATGATCCTATCATATTCTATATACTGTAATGTATAACTCTAAAAGTTCACTCGATATAATGTTTCATTGGCATGGATTCTGTCCTCTAAAGCACGGCAAAAAACATCAGAGCCCTTTGCGCGGTAATGTGTTGGACGGAAGGTCTGAGACGGGCGAATGCACGGGATGTTTTCAAGGCATCCACCAAATGTAATGTTCACATCATAATCCTACAAGGTATCTGGTGTATATTGGTGTATTATGTGATTGAATACCATGTGCAATGTTCACATTCACATCATACAATGTTCACATCACAATATTCCTTTCTTCATCTGAAAAATGTCAAATGCCAGAACTGCAGTCCCTCCAACTCTCGCAGGTGGAACGACGAACCCAACAACCTATGTGAGCCTCCTTCCCAAACCGAACCGTTTCGGAAGGGACGTCAAATTGGTTGCAGACCTCAGGAAGGTGGCGCGACACAAAAGGACTTCTTGGACTGCTCTCGGCCGGCCCTTGGTTGTGGGTGAAAAGCCACCAGCATGAAACCCCACTGCCTGGGGTGGTTTGAGAACTTCCAGGCAACCTCTTTCTTCGTCCTGGGGCCCTTTCTGTTAGAATCTCTTTTGAAGATCCGCAGGCGTTGAACTCAACCTTTGTTGCCTTTCTCTTGGTATCACACTCTTCAACCGCACTATACGAGGTGGAGGATGAGCAGGTTCACGTGGGGCTGTCGACGGCAAATTTTGGATCCGAAGACTGAAGGGCTGTCGGTCGCGCCTCCCTCTTGATTGGACTTTTTGCTGGAGATGTTGGTTTGCAATGGATTAAATCTCGACTGGCCTCGTGCTTCTTATGGTGAGTGTGTCTCACGCGTCTTCTTACCTGCGATGCCCTGTTGCATCAGTGGAAACCTTGATCCACCATATACTTTGCAATAGCTAGGGAATCCAAGCAATCCAAGACAGGAATGGCATTTTTTTTTGGTCTTTGATCTTCCTCAAGCGAACACATGCGACAAGAAATAAGCAATCAGAATGAAGAAGAACCTCTTGCGACAAGATAACAACACTTCACCATTGTGGCAAAGCTTCCTTGTAAAAGTTCAAAGAGCTTTCGGGCCTCGCCACGCTGTCTTAGCTAGCGCCAGCACTAGAAATAGGAGATTCGATGTGTTCATGTGTTCCATCTGCAAAGAAGAGAGCCGTCAGACCACCGAACCGAACCGCCTGGTTCAGGGACCGAGGCTGCCTGCTGCAGAGACAACTGTTCAGAAAACGAGGAATCTCGGGGTGATTGGACGATGTAGTCTATATATATATGTTAATGTGACGAATGCTCATTAGATTTGAATGTGATTTCAATTTCATTTTGCTTTCTTTCAGTTGCGGATAGACGGCATTGCATCGCCGCACCGCGATATGATTTCTCGAATCTCCCCGGCCGAAGGGCCCTTGAGTCACCAGCGGCGACGACCTTCGCCATTCACTTGGCATTGAAGAAAGGACGCATCGCGGCCTTCGAGTTCTTTTTCTTTGGTTGCTTGGAACTTCGTGAGTTCAAGTACTTCGACATTGGTAGCGGAGCCCAAGACGATCCTCCCGGAATTTGACCAGGGTGAACTTTTTGTTTGAAGACGCCTATAGGGTAATCCTGGCCGGTGAGAATTGGCTCATCTTAAAGATCACGTTCAGCAAGGCAGTCACAAATGAGTGGTCAGCAAAGAAGACAGCGAGATAGACCAGAAGGTGAACAACCAGTTGATGTCCCCATACCTCCTTCTCCTCCACGTGCAGCGAATGGAGCAAGCCCAGGAACTCCCTCCTCTGGCTCCAACAACTATCGTGGATTGGATAGTGGCTTGGCAAAGGCCGCACCATCGGCCGAGGGGCTAACGCAAAGTGGCTATCGCAGCTACAGAAGACGATTGGAATTGTATGCCCTGCAGTGTCGTCGACGCTCAACGGACGCTGAGATTGAAGGTGCTCTTTTGGTCATCAGCCTCCTCAAGGACACTGTTTGGGATGCAGCAGAACAAATAGATTTGAAAGAAATCACAAGTGGAACAAATCCTTTCGCACCTTTGTTCACCATGATGGACCAGCTCTTTCAATATGAAGAACAAATCGAGGTTCCATATCGGTGCGAAGAGTTCTTTCAAAGCTTCAATCGTCAGAAGGGAGAAGAAATGCAGGCATACCTCATTCGCCACCGCACTGCTTTGAAGAAACTTCGAGAGGTCAAGATCGACATTCCACCACTTCTTGCTGGATGGCACTTGTTGACCCGAAGTGGAACTCCAAAATGGACACACGTGCAAGTGAAAGCATTGCGCAAAGGCGAGCTTGACTATGAAGAGGTCCAACGAGCTTTGCTTCGAATGTTTGGTGGAGATCACAAACCAAACACCAAGGACATTGGACCTGTTGCCAAGTCATCCAAAGATGAGTTCTTCTATGAGGAAGACTTTGATGAGGAGTTCTACTACGAAGGAGAAGAAGAAGATGATTGGCATGAAATCTACTATGAAGGTGATGAAGATGAAGAAGAAATCCCTGAGGAGCTTGAAGAAGCATACGAAAACATGGATGAAGCCTACATCTCCTATTAGGAATCAAGGAAAAGAATGAAGGAACTTGCCTTGGCTCGTGGCTTCTACCCCGTCGTAGCCATTGGTCCTGACTTTGATCATGGCAAAGGAGGCAAAAGCGAAAGAAAGGGAAGCTCAAAGGGCAAAGGAAAGAGTAAAGGAAAAGGAAAAGGAAAAGGCAAAGGAAAAAGCATGTTTCCTCGACGCCCAATGCATGGTCTTCGAAAGCCACCATCATCGTCGACCACTACCTCCTCCGAGTTGAGATCAACCCTGACCGGTTCCAATTCTTCTCATGGACCGAGGTTCAAACGATATCGAGTGCAAGCACAAGGTGTCAAAGAAGTTGGAGGTGAAGAGGTGACCATGGTGGAGGAACTAGCGGAAGAGTGCTTTCAAGAGGACATCTTCTTTGCCACCCTTGCTCCTGGTCATGCAATTGTGGATTCAGGTGCAACAAGAACACTGGTCGGAGAAGAAGTGTGGAAAGAATGGGTCGAGCACTATGATGAAGGCCTACTTGGACCCCTCCGTACTCAGGCACAAAAGCGATCCTTCAAGTTCGGCGGCGGAGAGATGCTTGAATCCAACTACGAAATCTCCTTCAACGCCTTGGTGAAAGGTCAAAAGCTGCCCATCACGGTTTCAGTGGTACCTGGGCACACTCCCTTCCTGTTGGCGAGACCAATGCTGGAACAATGGGGGGTGAAACAAGACTACGCCAGTGGCAACATGAAGGTGGCTCAATCCGAATGGTTTCAACCAAGTCGTGGACAAAAAGGCCACTATGTCTTGAACTTGTTGGAATATCATGAAGACGAACAAGAGATGAACTACATCATGGAAGAAGAGGTTTTGATCACGACAAGTCCACTGGAAATTGAACCGCCCTGTGAGACAGAACCGTCTGACATTGCAGAGCAGATCCTCATGGAGTCCGAAGCAAATGAAGTTGAAGAGATTTCTCAACAAGTTTTGCAGCGCCTTCAACAAGAAAGAAAATTGATCTTCTTTGAGGTCTATGTGGATGAAGGCAACCTGGCTACAGAACTGTTGAAACGCTTTCCAGACTGTGAGGTCGCTACTTTCAGCCTACCTCATTGGGACTTTCAAAAAGAAAATGACCGAAAAGCATTCCTCAAGTTGGTGAGAGAACAAAAGCCTCACTTTATCTGGTGTGCACCACCGTGTACGAAATGGTCACCAATGCAAAGGCTCAACATGATCAAGGCCGAAAAGCTAGCCTACATCCTGGAATTGCAAAAGCAAGAAGAAAAGCAACATTTGAAACTGGTTTTGGATGTCACCGACATCTGCAACTGGGAGATCAATGCCGGCATGGCCATGGAGCATCCTCATTTGGCTATGTCATGGAAGACGAAAACCCTGGAGTCCATGGATGGTTATGATGCAATCTGCAACCGATGCAGGACCGGTTTGTGCTACTATGATCGCATGGGAAACTATGTCGGAAAGGTCAAGAAACCTACGAGGATTCGCACAAACAGCCAAATGGTCTTTGAAGCACTGGATCTTCCATGTGAATGTCTTCCTGGAGAGCATGTTGCTATGGATGGAAAAGCAGAAAGCTTGAAGAAAATGCAAAACTATGAAAGAGGCTTCGTGAAAAGAGCAGCAAATGCCATCTATCAGGAGATGGAAGAACGATGGCGACAAAGAGAGATAGCCAAGATCTATATGGTTGAAGAGCAGGATGAGAAAAACAAAGTGAAGAATGCATCCAACATCACTGAGGAAGAGAAGAAGCTGATGAAGACCCACAGCAAGCAAAACCTACAGGTCATCAGCAAACTGCACAAGCAACTTGGACATCCAGGTGTAGATCGGATGATCAAAACGCTCAAAGATGCAGGTATGGATGAGTCTCTGATCCGATGTGCCAAAGACTACAAGTGTGAAGTGTGTGAGCAACAGGCACAACGGAAATTGGAGAAACCAGCTTCACTGCCTCAGGCCAGTCACTTCAATGAATGTTTGGAAGCTGATGTTTTTCACATCCGCTGGAATGGAGAAAAGCGAAAGGTTTTGGCCATCCTCGACATCTACTCCAAGTACGAAATCAATGCTGTGTTGGAGAGAGAAACTGAAGAAGCTGAACTTAAGATACTTCGTGAACAATGGCTTCAAACTTTTGGTCCTCCAGAACGATTCCGAACAGACCAGTCAGGAGCTCACATGAGTCAGAAGTATCTGGACTTCTTCGACCAAAACAACATCAAGCTGATCCTCGTGCCCAAAGAAGCTCACTATAGAATGGGATCAGTGGAAAGACTCCACGCTGTGAGAAGAATGCAGCTGCTCAAGATGCAACAAGATGAACCGAATGTACTCCTTGAAGAAGCTGTTCCAGTTGCTTGTCATCAACGAAACCGTCTTCGTTCAGTGCATGGTAGCTCACCATACCAAATCGTTTTTGGACACAATCCTCAATCGAACGGTCTTTGTGATGAACCGTACTTGTCCAAACCGCTCGATGACACGGAACAGCACCAAAAAGATCAAGCACTTCGGTATTCAGCAGCAAAAGCATTTTATGAAGCCAACAACAACCAGCTGCTCAAACGTGCACTTCTTGCCAGGCCACGGTCTGAACATGTGGCCGCCAGCCTTGGCGATTGGATCTACTACTGGAGACAGGGGGAAAACAAACTTGACCCCACTCGCTGGCGTGGCCCGGCATTGGTCTGCGCCATAGAGCCCCGCAAGAACGATGACGGCCGCATCCGAGCTTCTGTTTACTGGGTTGCTCATGGCTCCAGTTTGGTGCGTGTTGCAAGTGAGCATATTCGTGCCGAGGTGGCTCGAGAACGTGTTCATCGATTGGAAACGCAACCTGACACAGCTGTTTCAAACAGTTTGGTTCATCGAGTTCGACAAGCTCTGACCCCTGTGCAGGGTCCTGTGCGTTTTCTTGATCTTGCAGGGGATCCCACCTTTTCGAATGCAAAGGCTGACACTTCTGCACCTCCTCTGGTACCACCAGAGAGTCCAGAAGTTCCTCCTCTGGTACCACCAGAGGAAGTTCCAATGTCAGAACCTCAAGCCGAAGAAGAAGTGACAACAGAACCCCAGCACACTGCGGCAGCAGCAGAACACAAGACAGCAGCAGCCAGCACGGCAGCAGCAGAAGCTGAAGCAGTTGAAGTAGAAACAAAAGAAAACCAAGACCCAAGTGGCCGAGGCAGATCGAGAAGCCCTCCACCTCATGACTCTCGGCACAAAGACTTTGAAAACCTGTATGAGTCCTACAACAAGGCACGTCAACTTGATGGCCTCCCGCCTGTTTCTCGAGATGATCAGCAGCTGAAAAGTCAATATGACATGCTGTATGGTGAGGAAGTTGATTGGCTGGACGAAAATTTCGTGGCCACTTCATTCAGTGAGAAGAACCTCACCAAAGAGCAGAAAGAAGAGTTCGCCGAAGCTCGCAACAAGGCTTTGGATGTCTGGTTTGAGAATCAAGCATGGCGACCAGTAGATGCCTCCGAAGCCCAACCAGGCGAAGCAGTACCAGCAAGATTTTTGCAGCGCTGGAAGCCAACAAAAGAAGGGCAGAAAGCAAACGCCCGAATCATCATACAGGGATTCAAACATCGTGATGTGCTCGAAGACACTGTAGATAAGGAAGCTCCTACTTTGTCCATGGTTGGTCGCAGCTCCATTTATCTTTTTGCAGTGGTTCGTCAGCTCAAGCTGTGGAGTGCTGATGTGAAGACTGCTTTTCAACAAGCAGACAACATCGAACAAGAAGCCCGAGTGTTCATACAGCCCTCAGCTGAGATTCGACGCCTCCTGGAGAGAAAGATTGGATTGAAACCATGGCAAATCATGCGTGCATCCAAGCCCGCTTTTGGTGATTGCAGAGCTCCAAGACAGTGGAATGCAACTGCTCATAGGTGCTTGACTGAGGAACTTGGCATGATCCCACACCCGTTGGATCGTTGTGTGTACCTCAGCATCCGAGCTGCATATGAATCTGATCCAGCTTTCGAAGTGTTCCAATGGAATGGTGTCCCTAGCATTGTTGATGGCATTTTTGGACTCCATGTGGACGACTTCATCGGTACTGGTGAAGGTTTCTGCAGTGAGCATGATTTGAAAAAGGAATGTCCCAATGAAGAGTGTTTCCTCAACCGCATCCTGCGTTTGGCTCAGCGTTTTCGTTTTGGTGCATGGGATTTTGGAAATGGCTCAAAGATCATCTTTTGTGGTGCTGAACTGCAACAGTCGTTAGACTACTCAACCATTTCGGTGAGTCTGGCTAACTATGTACAGAAGGTGAAACCTATTTCATTGGACAAATCCAGGAAAACAATGACGGAGTCTCCATGCGATGAACGTGAACACCGACAGTTCCGTGCCCTCATTGGTGCGCTGGCATGGCCTGCTCATCAAAGCATCCCTGAGTTGTGTGCAAGCGTGAGCATTTTGCAAGCATCAGCAAGCAATCCATGTGTTGGTGATTTGAACCAAGCAAACAAGCTGCTTCGTTTTGCAAAGGAAGTTTCAAAAGATCATCAACTGTACATGCGTGGTTCATGTGCTTTTTTCTGAGTTGTGCATTGGAACCTATACCGATGCTGCTTGGGCCGTACGACCCGACGGATCAAGCCAAGGTGGACTTTTGGTTTTCATTTGTTCGCACCAAGAGCTGGAATCCGGCAGCATGATGCCGCTCAATGTCTTTTATTGGAAATCGCACAAGTTGGCACGTATTTGTCGGTCAAGTTTGTCCTCAGAGGCTCAAGCAGCCGCCATTGCAGTGGATGAGCTTGAATGGTGCAAGATTTTTGTTTCTGTCATGATCGACCCCACCTTGCCGATCGAAAGTCCGGAAGCATTGCAAAAGCTTGGACCATCCCCGCTTGTGACAGATGCAAAATCTTTGTTTGATGCTGCCAAGTCCTTGTCTCCCAGCATGAAATTGAGTGAGAAAAGAACTGCGATTGAAGTGGCGATCGTGCGAGATCGCATGAACGCCTTGTTGGGAAAATGGATGTGGGTGAACTCACACCAACAGATCTCTGACGGTTTGACAAAGCCGGCTTCCAGAGATTCCATGGCCTACATCATGAAGCGTGGCACCCATCAACTCAAGTTCAACCCCGACTTCACAGCCTCCAAGAAAGTGTCCTCGGAAGCCAAGAAAGAAGAGAGGGAAATCCATGAAGCTTTTTCAAAAGAAATGGAAGAACAACAAGTTTTTGCAGTAGAAGAGTGGCAAAAGCATGAACAAGGTCTTTGTTTACTTCCAAGTTGCTGCAAACCCCGCAACGAGAGTGATCCTCGAAACAAATACTGCAGCAGAAGGCATTTTTATGCCCACCGCAGCTCAAAGAGCCATCAAGACGAATGGAAGAATGCAGCCTTGTTTTCCGCAGCCATTTTGATGGCCAGTGAAGCGCCTCTTGCTGAAGGAGCTTTGACATCTGGTGAAGCTGAAGGATGGAGTTCGCCAGTCCTCATGTCCTTTCTGGTCATCATGATCTTCGCATGGATTGGCCTTGAAAATGTGTTTCTGCGTTTTGGCATTGAAACCATCTTTTACAAGGCCTACCGCTTTGCAAATGACAAGGTGACGAACCTGTTCAGAGAGGAGATGAATGAAAATGAGCAGGTTGTTGAGAATGACCAAGCTTCTGCGAATGCCCCAGTGACTGAGAACCCGTTCAATCCTCCGAGCCATGTCGTTTCCGCAGCTGTTCAGGCCGATGAGGTGATCCTAAATGCACTGACTTTGGCCCGTCGTCCTGGAATAGATTCAGGAAGCACGACTACGAACACAGAGTCGGATCTTCCAGATGAAGAATGGCATCGCTGGAGTCGCATAAAGGTGAGAGTTCAAAACGAGGCTGGACAAGGCCCATACCGTCGCCTTCTATGGGAACTCGAAAACCATGATAGCAGCCTGGATTCCCAAACAAGGTGCGTGTTGCAGTCTGAGAGCTTCACTACGCAACGCTGGAGGAAATTCAGTGAATTGCTTCGAGCTCAGGACACCTCACAATTTTCTGATGAGCAAGTATGTCAGTGGCACCGAATGTGGAATGACAACCTGGTGTTTTTGGCTGACGTGAATCGTCGCATCGTTCGTCAGAGAAATCAGATCATTGCCTTGGAACGCAATGACCGTGTCCGTGAGCAAATCTACAACGGTGAACTGGCTGACCGAACCTGCCAGACTCCTATGACGTTTGTTGCTGGCACTCGACCAAGACGCCTAGCTGAGAGCGAACATGGTGCGTGGTACCATGTGAGTGATTTAGATGTCCTTCGTTGAAGGTTGACTCAGAGCCCGCTTTTTTTGAAAGTTTTCCATACCATGTTGGCACCCCTTGAGAAACAACTTGGGCGTGTTAATGTGACGAATGCTCATTAGATTTGAATGTGATTTCAATTTCATTTTGCTTTCTTTCAGTTGCGGATAGACGGCATTGCATCGCCGCACCGCGATATGATTTCTCGAATCTCCCCGGCCGAAGGGCCCTTGAGTCACCAGCGGCGACGACCTTCGCCATTCACTTGGCATTGAAGAAAGGACGCATCGCGGCCTTCGAGTTCTTTTTCTTTGGTTGCTTGGAACTTCGTGAGTTCAAGTACTTCGACAATATATATATATTGTTTCATTATCATCATTATTACTGTATTATTACATTGTTGTTATGTGTTTTTTGTTTTAAGTCTAATATCGCACACATAATTGTTAAATAAAATATATTGTAACATGTATATCGTGCGCACACACACACACACACACATTTTTTACATATACTTAAAACAAACCACATGAATCTATGCAAAAATCAATCATGATCCCAACAAACGTTCCCTCTTCCAACACATCTGCTGCACCTCTTAGACTCTCAGAACCTACAACTCTTCTCCAAAACAGCTCTTGCTCAGGTCCAAGGGCAGTGTTTGTCCTTGCAGAGGTCCCATCAAGAAATAATTGGCTTTCGCATGAGGGGCTGCCTTACAAACGGTTCGGTGGCAACTCAAACCCAAGCAAAGACATGAACATTTCATAAAGCAGCCTTACTGGGCCTTGTTCTTCCAAAAAGCAACGCTTAGCTTAAGCAACCACATCCACACCGTTGGAATCGCCTCCTCCATGCAAACGACACTTGGTCCTATAAAGGATCTGGCTCCTTCTCACGCGGACGGGAAACCAATCCCCCCAAAGAAGTTTTTGTAGGTTGTCTGTTCGTCTGGTGCGGCAAGTGTCGGTGCGGAGCTTCAACTGCTGAAGGTCCTCCTTGGAGCTGTTGCTCTCCTTCTTCCTTGGCTTTCAAGAAATGAAGAGCACAACATCTGAAACAGAACCCTAGGCTGGGTGTCTTCAGTGGATTCACCCTAAACACATGCGGACTCTCCGATGCGGACTCTCCAATGCGGAGCCGATGTGGACTCTCCTGACGCAACCCACCCCATCCCCAGCTGCGCCACGCGCCACGCGTGAACGCGCGTGAGCAAGCCATGACAACCGACCTGCGCTCCGAGTGGCACCTCCAGAAGCACCAAATGCTCTTCAGCCACCTGTTGTGCCAAGGCCCGGTGCTCGCCCAAGACTGCCTGGTGTGGACAACAAGAGCGGCTAGTCTTGGTACCAACATGTACTAAATAGGCCAGGGAGAAGAGCCACATACTTGAACATTTGGGGCTTCAATCAAGTCTTTGCTGCGATTCGAAACTGACATGTTCTGTGTGAACACCAAAAACCTTGGACTTGGTTCGCTCCAATCAGCCTCCTCAACTGAATGATAGGAGATAACTTTGGGGGAGAAACCACATTGGCTCTCACCAATTGAAGAACATTGATCAATGCATCCACACACTCCCAAATCACTGATCCGGCCAGCTGGGTCCTTCCCCAAGCGCTAAACTGATCCAATAAATGAACCAGCAAGATCTGGAACTCTAAGGAACTGGGCAAATTCATGAGGAACATGGATAGGTCTGGCAGGGTTTTGGGCGCTGCAGGTTGACCCTGCAGACCGGCTTCCTTTTCACCATCAGAAAGATGAATCCCCTGAAAAATCTTTCAGCAAAAATACAATGATATCAGCCGGGCGCAAAACAGGCTGGGATGGTTCAAACACCATAAGTGCCACACATGTGGATGCCGAACACATGCGGATCGCAGGAGAAGATAACGCTTTACATACATTTCTGGTCCCCGCATGGAGCGAGCTGGGCCTCGCCATTGGTCTGCAAGAGCTTTTGATGCGCCTGGAGGCTTTGCGTCCTCACCTCCAGGCCTGGGAGCAGAGTTACTCTCGGGGGATCTGGCGATCGAGTGAAACTCCGAAAGATCCGAACGTTTCAGAAGACAAACATCTGGAACAGTATACACCACGTGTTTCTGCAAGGAACCTCTGAAAGTTGATTCATGTTCAGCTATAGTAATTTCCGTTTCGGACATGACGATATAGCTTGGCTTTGGTGGAATTCCGTTTCAGCCGCACTGCCCATTGGCCGAAAGGGCTTGCTGGAACCTTTCTCCGCCGATGATTGGTCCAACAATACGTGGCAACACTACAGTGGTCTCGAATAGAAAGCAACCATGTTCAGTATGGGGGGGGAGTCTAAAGAACCCTAGAACAAGCTAGCCATCCAGTAATTCTTGTTTAGCCAAGGCAGGGGTCCAAAAGCAAAGCCCCTGACAAAACCTTCAAGGCAAGCCGTTCCGAGCGGCTACTGCTCTGCCGAGCGGCTACTGCTCTGGTGCTTCAGCTCCGCCAGACTGGACTGCAGATCTGCCAGCGGCTCAAGTCCACTGAGCCGACCATCAAACGCCTCAAACGTCCACTGTGGCGCAGCAATCGCCCAAGCGCGACGCTTCGAGGGGCCGGACGCGTTTGCGGCCAAGCAAACTGAAGTGGGTTGGAAGTGGGATGAATCCAAAATGGACCTGAGTCCATGTAGAACCAGTATGGGATGGCATATGTGGAGTTGAAAGAACTGTACAACTGCTCACCAGGTGTTCTCAAGGAACCTGGGCTCAACCAGTCCTAGAAACCCTTGTACTTGCTAGTGCTAAGAAAAAGACAGAGGGTCTACTATCATCTACTAGACTATCTACGTAGAAGAAAACGCCAAGCACTAGGGTGGACCGCTCACCACAAGAGAGTAGGCCGCCGGTGTGGGTCTAAGAGACTGGTCTCCCATGTGAGACGGGCCATGGTGCTGTAGACCGAGTCCGCCTTCGAGTCCGGGGCAAGCCAGTCCCTCCACCCCAAAACCCTACACCTCCAGTCGTACCTCCTCAGGTATTTGGACCCTCCAAACCCACCCCAAACACCTTCTCAGGTTCGGTACTTGGAGGCCTAGGGAAAGCAAAAACACTGACCAGTCACGCCCAGGAGCGAAGACTGGACCCTACCGGACTTGACCAACCCGTGTACGAAGACCGTCGCACCGGAACAGTTCACCGGTGCGATGTCCGATGAGGCGAGGCTGGCGGGTTCCGTCTTTTCAAGCAACGTGCTGTCATTCCAGACATGTTTGGCTGGCGGATCCAACTGTTCAGAACAGTCTCTCAAGGCAGTTCCTGTTGGTGAGGTCCACAGATCCTGCTGTTGAACCAAGAACAGGTGTTGCTGGTCGACAGAGCTTCTTGAACATTTCTAAGCCAATCATCCTGGCGAAGTTTAGACACAAATTAAATCCTATAGCATCCTATAGCCAATGGCTTTACAATGGCTTGATACGTACAGCAAATTCGACTTGGGGGTCGTCATACCTTTCACCTCCAAACATAGAGGCTTGACCACTCCTCCAGCGCAAGAAAACCACCTAAACCACCTGGCCCAAGCTGCTGTGAGTCGGTACTCGAAGTTGGCCAAACGCTCCAGGGAGGATTCCACTTGTTGGTTCACTTTCTTGCATGTGGCCTGAAATAGGCACGGGCTGGCGTCACTTCTTGCCAGCATCTTGTAACCCGGGGTTACCTGGAGTGACCTTCTTACAAGATCTCACAAGGGCACCAAGAAAAAAGTGAAGAACACAAGACAACAGGTGCTTGCTGTGACGCTGGGATTCCCTGGTCCAGCAGTTCAAAATGAAACCTGTTGAGCCTCATGTGCAAAGAACCTGGGCCAATGACCGGTCACAAACAGCGGATGTTGAGGCCGACCCCATGCCGACCCCATTGCTGGATGGATGGATCATAGATTGTATTGTAAAGTTTATTCAGTTGATTCCAGAGCGCAGGTATGTTGAAATGCATGTTCATGTGTTGCTTGCTGGTTCAGATGAATTTGGGTACTTGCTCTTCACACAAAAGCCAAGACTTGTTAAAACATAACTACAGATCTGTGACCATCACGACCAACGAAGACGTCGATCACGAAGAACAAACACACTGTGCTCGCTCAGGGCAGGGCAGGTTGAGATGAAAGGAACTGGTTTTCAAATTTGCCAGCAAAACATGAAGACACTCGTTCATTCCATTGGTGGTTGCATCGCACAGTTGGGCGGGAAACAGCGGCGACGACTCGTCAATGTGAAGCCGCAAAAAACTCACCAGATCAATGGTCAACAGCTAGGGACTAGACTAGAGCACCTCAATCAAACGAACCAATGCTCCAGGGTGCAAAAGAAGGGCAAGTACTGAAACAGTACAGTTTCTTTCTTGGGTGGTTGGTGATGTGCATGTAGCATGATGTAGTTTCACTTTTTGATACTTGTTGCATATGTTTGCATATTCACACCTAGGGATCCATACAATTTGATCATATTCGATCTAATTCCTTTCCACTTCTGCAAGTTCCTTGTGGATCGTGTGGATCTGTTCAACCCATTCGGGACCAACGTAAAACCCGGTGGCCGTAGACCCTGGAATGTTTCCTTGACCGTAGACAGTCTCAAAAATATGTCCTCTCCAGAACTATGGGGTCACTGTCTGTCACAGTAAGGTCTTTGGGATACAAGTGAGTTGAGTCGCCTCCATCTTCACCGGTTGGTAGTTTAGGTTCAATCGTCCCAGGAGTCCCATGTAAATATTTAAACAAACCACATCTTAAACCACCACTCGCACCACTGACCACCCAGTTCACCATTGTCTCCAACATCACTCGTCCATCCGCGCCTCCATCTTCACCACGTTCTGCTGGGTGCTCCCCCGATGCTCCTCCATGGCCTCCGACTGCGCGCTCAGCCGCCCGAGCCGCTCGTCGCTCTTCTCCATCCAAGCCTGGATCCTCCACAAAGCGAGGAGGAAAACCGCGGAGGACCCCAGAAACAACACCCGCATGTACCAAAACCACCGAAGAAAAGGAAAAACAAGAAGAAAACGGTTGGGCAAAGCCAAAACACAAATACCAAACAGTTCGTTGACTGGATACGAGCCAGGTGTTCGGGAACAAATCGGGACCCTCGCTCCGCATCAATTACAAGTGTAATTAATCAAAGTAAAAAGGGTTTTTGCATGGCAAAAACAGGTTCACAAACATGGACATGGTTCCAAAAGGTCTTGACTCTCATGTGACCGTTGGTGATCATCTGTGAAAAGTAGATCCACCTTTGGAACATCGTTAGATTTACTTGCAGGTGTTCAGCTTTCGCAGGTCTTGAATCTTGCGGGAACACCGACCACGCCAATAGGCTGTCGTTCCCAACGACAAATCTTCTCGTTCGTCTGCACCATGGGTAAACCACAGAAAGTCACACCATTCCGGATTGAAAGCGGGATTTCTCACAGAAATCAACCAACAGCATCCTCCGAGGCTCCAAGAGCGGCCATACAATCCGGCCAAGGCCCGGACCCTCCGGTGTGGTCCGCCATGCGAACACGAACCCTCCCGGTGTCGAACACGACATCCAGCGGTGCTCCTCTCGATCGCGGGCTCCGCTTTTTCCGCGCTGCTGGTGAGCTTCAGCACATCCGACTGCACGCAGCCAGCGCGAGGGAGAGACATGTGCGGAACTTTGGGAGGGTGGACCATTTGGCATCCATATGGCATCCCTGCAGTGACTGCGATGTGATGCGTTCTTCGTCCACACACCCACGCTCGTGCCCGAAACAGCCGGTCACCACAGATCCCGCCTCGAGGCGTCCAATGCGCGACTGGGCGGCCTCGCTGTTGCTACGGGCCTCGGAGGAGAGGACCTGCGGCGAAGACAGCGGGACCGACGGACACCGTGGGTCTGGTCGATCTGTGTTTTAAAAGGGAGTCCACTGGTGGATCTTTTCCAAAAAGGAATCAAAAGTGTATCATAATGTTTCATATATAGTATGCCATATTGGAAATAAGTGTTCCAATGTGTTTCACAAGTGATTCTAGGATGGAAAACAGGAGACACCCCAAGTCTTGTTCAGGAAAAGACTTCCTTGCAAGTGTCAGTCCTGTTTGGTCGGATATCTTGGTGGATGGGCCAAGGTCTACCATCAATCCAAAGACTTTCCATTTTTTACAGGAGCCTCTACCAAATTTTGGCAGGTAAGAAAACATTCCAAAATGATTCGGTAGTAACTCATTATGATTATTGTATCCAGTTGTTTCACTGGGAATGCTCATCTATTTCTCAGCCGCTCCTCTTTGCAGCTCGCTGAGGATGTGTTGGATGTGTCGGGACCGATGCGAGAACCTCTTAGACATGTATTGAATCACATCGAATCAATCCTTGTTTCCATCCCCACCTCAGGTTGAACGCCACATGCTTAGCTTATCAATATAGAGCAGCCACTTCATCTTGCTTCTTCCTCCCCATTCACCAAGCGGCTGCCACCATTTTCGAAGCATCCTGAAGCCTGACCGAAGTGCGGTGCGCATCGAACTGTTGCATCCTATATGGTGTCTCCAAAGATGGAGCACAACAATACCCAAATACTCCATGTATAAGATACATGATGATACATGCCTACATTGACCCCCAAACCACCCCGATGTAGGTAAATATGCCGTATGGAGTGTCTGCATGGGATGAATCAGAACACACATGGGGTCAACATACACTGGGGTGCCGAAAGTTGCGCTTCTTAACTTCAAAAAACATCACAAACCCTTTCCCCTTAGAATCCTACGTGCAACATGTCGACACCTCAGTTGCGGTCAGATTTCCACACCATGTCGACACCTAAGTTGCGGTCAGATTTCCACACCTGAAAACCTTATAAGTATTATAAATCCAAACGGGTGTGGAAATCTGACCGTGCTGTACTTGCCACGCAAAATGGACGTGTTAATCCGATCCGCTGTAGACCGCAAGTGTCATGTTGGAACAGGGTAAGAAGCGTAAACTTTAGGGTTCTTGAAGTATGTCAGAAGCAAAACGCTCTGTCGACCTCAGTCGTGGTGGAGTTGTGTTAATCACCATGTAGTGATTTGCTCAAGACGTAGGTGACCATTTCCTGTTACATCCCCAGTCTGATACTATTTGATACTCTTTACTATACGGTTCGTCATGTTTTTCCTACACACAAATGCATGCCGGCGCATGATCAATCTCGACATGACCCAGCCGATGTCTGGGAAACATCAGGGCTCCTTCCATTAAAAAAGAAAACAACACAACTTGATATCAAACGCTTCTGAAGCAGCTATATAAGCACTTAATGTGAACCCTCAACCAAAAAAACGCCGTGTTTTCTGTTTTTTTTTTCCGCTGCGGTGGAGTGGGCGGACTCGATATCCGCTGATGGTCCTCCCACGGTCCCATCTGACCGGTGGCCGAAGCGCCACACGCGGTGGCCGAAAGCGCCTGGGCATCTGTGACTCAACGATGGCCACACGCGGCCTCAGTGATCCGCTGGCCACAGGTGACGGGACAACAAGCGCAACAAGCGATTTGGTGGGCGGGAGTGGAGCTTCCACGCCCAATCACATGGAGAAGTCAAGCAAGAAATGATGAAGATGCAAGATATGATTATGTATTACGTAGTATGGATAGCCATGGATAGCCCTACCTAGATCTTTTTTCATCTACGACAGTTACTAGATGCTACGTGCTTGTCATGGTAGCTGCTACCCTTTTCGGACGGAGCTCATGCACAAAGCAATTTGACGATCCCTGCGGAGCTAGAGGATCCTGCAAAGCATGCATTGTCACCCACAAAGGTCCCTACTGAAGATGATTGAAAGGAGATCCTCTTCATTGAAGGTTGAAACTCCCTACTCGGAGTATGATGATTGAACAAGATTCCAAGACATGCTTATAGATTTTGTATATTTGTTGTACCATGTTGTATCATGTTGTATCGATTTACTGGCCACCGTTTCACCTGTCTAGCACTGCAAGTGTCTTTCATTCACCACTCAACAAAAAGAACATCTATGTTCACTGTGCTGGCCTTTTCCTGAGCCTCCCCGCTCCAGTTGAAGGAGGCTGGAGTCAAAGCCACGCAGCCTGGACCGCCCGTTGTTGGCGACGTCCGACGGGGGGACACCGCAACGGTCGACGGTTGCTGCAAGTCACCCGTGGCGACAGGTGACAACTGTTGCAACCTGCCAAAAATCGAACTCCGACTTGGACTAGGCTTACACAATTGAATTCAGATGTAAATATAGTGGAGTCAAATGTATAGGACTTGGTGGAACGTGCCAATTGGATCCATTTGGACTAGACATCAAACCAAAGGGTAAAAGCAAAAAAACGGAGTCAGATTGAGTAACATCGAAACATGCTGCCGGAACCATGACTCCATGACATTGAGTGGCTCGGCTCAACAAATACGCTCCAGAACCGCAGAGCTGTGGAAGCACCGGTCAGTCACGCACAAGGCGCTCGACTGCCTGCTGCCCAGCTCTTGAATCAAATCCTTCACAGTCTCCTGGCGGAGCGTTGCCGCCGGTGATACTGCCAATTGATGTCCTTTTGGTGAAAAAGAGAAGTTCACAACTCACGCCCATTCCCAACGAACGTCCCGAGCTCTGACAGGATCTAAACGGTCTGGGGACTCCGGAGGATGATCACAACAACCCTTTCGGATGCCGTCAAGCGACTCGTGGATGGCAGGCAATGGGCAATCCAACAAAGCCGAGTCCAACAGTCCAGCAGTCCAACAGTCCACCTCCCGAAATCAGTGGGCAATCTGGCTCATGTTGCGTTTCCTTTCTTGTCACTGAGATCACTGAAAAGACATTTTCATACGAGCTGTCCAGGGCTTTCCAGAACGGTCAATCTCAATTCGACGTCTTCGACCACCTAAACCCCATCAATTGGAAGAAGTCATTTGAACACCCTGGATTGTGCCATATTCACCTGCAAGACTTGGTGTCACAAAGGTGTGAGCAGCACGAAGTCACTGCTTCAAGGACTGCACAATTCACTTGCTTCACGACTGCCAGCTGATGAAGGTCCAGGGGGACCTTTTGAAGTTCTTGCTGTCCTCTTGGGTTTTGCTGGCGAGGTCAGTTTGTGTTCAGGACGGTTTTAATGAGTACAGTACATTCATGAACGACTACAGTATGTCCCGTTTCTGAAGCTTCAAACAAGCCAACAGAAGGACCTGCCGGTCGCTGGTGCAGGCCTGTTGCTGGAACGAGATAGTGGTGTCAGAAGCCTAAAGCCAAAGTCATAAAACAAAAAACAAGCGTTTTTGAATTGCTCATGCCGAATGCGCGTGGCCGCAACCAGCGGGGTGCTGTGGCGCCTTTCGGTACCCCAGGTGCCCTCGCACGCCCTGAAACACCTGTATTGCTGGCTGTGGGGGGCTCCAATTGTGCAACCATTGCAGTCAATGCCTGTCTAGACTGCCATCGTTTTCCGAACGCTAGTTCAGCCTTCGCACGCCCGCACCCGAGCCGGCATCCGGCGGCACTGCCATGGTTTGTCCGCTTTAGCACACACCAAGGGTAAGCAGCCGACGCAAAGGTGAGGTCAAATGTGAGCTGGAAGTGTTGTCATTTCCAACCAGTTGGAACAGTTGGAACAGAAGGACAAGCTGGAACTGTTAGATTTTTTCTCCCACTCGGCGGTCCCCCCTTTGGACTGCTCAGAAAACTCCAGAAAACCACTAGTACCAATGTTTAGCTCAGATTGTCCAGCTTCGCATGACTATAACTCTACAGAAATCAATTGTATGAGTTGGTCTACACTCACACTCTCTCTCTCTCTCTCTCTTTCTGTCTTGCTTGAACAACCGGAACAACCCTGTTCTATGGTCTTGATTTTCTCACATAGGAAGGTCCATTTTGCAGCCTAACTCCTCAAAGCAAGAACCCCTAACGTCTAAGGAGCTATTAAAAGATATGTATAGACACCCCTTAGGCGGGCCCTGATAGTGGCATTGATGCTGGAGACATACTTTTGAGTGATGCCTCAAAGCTCCACTTCAACAGTGCTGGTTGAATCAAAACGTCCCATTCCTCCTCTCTGGGGCCATGTGCATTGAGATGAAGCCCATGCCCTTAGGCGCGGACCCAGCGGATTCATCTGGACCATCATCCATCCCACTGCTGGATAGGTTCGAAGACAGTCCGGAGACAGCGCGATGGTCTAAGCGGGTCAGCGCACCTCGGACTCTTCCAAAGCGTCCTTTCCATGTCCATCTCGCAAATGAGGTGAAGACTGACCCCAGGCAACCTGACCTGGATCTTCTTCACTTCTCCCCTCGTCCCACCGAGATCGCCGCTCCCTCTTGATCGCCCTCTGTCCGCTGGCTCCTCGAGGCTGGCGATGCGGGGGTCCAGCTTGGCGATGGAGGTTTCCATTCGGTAGCTCTTCTGCCTGAGGATGCGCTGGCTGCGAAACTCTGCGTGCGTTGAGACACCGTTGCCTGCGTCGAAAGCGTCACGTTTCGTTGAAACGTTCCGGGCGGAACACCATTCTGGAGGATCTGGGGTGCCCCAGTCGGGTTTTTATAGCTTGTGGAGGCAAAGTCTGAGAATAGTTGGTCCAAGCTTGGCAATCTTTGCTGTTTCTTAGATGTGCAATGGAAATGGAGCTTGTGGAATCTCTACAGAGACCTCCCATGTACTATACGGTGTTTCTAGGGATAGATGGTAGAACCCATTCAGCCGTAGCCGTTCAGTACCTTAACTGACGAGGCGATGCAACAACTTCCCGGCTGACTCACCGACTGGCCCGTTCCATGCTGCAATTTTGGCCCTGAACTGTGGATCGCACCACGTCCTCGCATGCCAGTTCTTGCGCCACACATGGCCCTATTTGGCCATGATCAGCGGTAAAAGCATGAGACATAGGAAACACATGTGACACCTGATATTTACGAAATCAACAGGTTCCAACAACAAGAAATCATCGCAAAGATTGTCAACACCTCTCATGCTGCCATTGCTCCTCGTGTGGCCGCATGGAGAAAACATGAAAGCACATGTTGATTTGAGGCATTTGGCCCTTGATGATGCCTTATCTCTAGTGCTCGAGCTACTTCAATCTTTGAACCAAGTTGAAGTGATGCTGCCCGAGTGCTTCACCAGCAATAGCATCGAAAAGGGAAAACTACAGATGTGAAAACACACATGTATAAAGCAACAACGTGCAAAGTCTGTGTACATTGGCTCGCAGGTAGGAAACAACCAACCAGCAAGACGCTTCAGTGATTGAGTTAGCCCTGCAATGGCACGATTTCTGCCATCATTTTCAACGGCGTATGATGCGTATGAAGCTTATCAATATAGGAAGTCTATGCAATGAACATATACATCACCACACTCATAGCAAGCTGAGATTCTCGCACATTGCACAGCTTAAGCTAACTCCTGCACCACACATGCGGCCAAGGCATGCATCAACGGCACAAACTGAGCCACATGTAAACCAAACTGGGAAAACCCTTGATATCATTGTGATCTTGCATGGCTTAACACCTATCAGTTTCGTTGTTGCACAGGATGTGGCCACATGCAAGGGCATAGCCAACGATGGAATTGTTCGACGACGTGCGACCCCTTCCACCCTTTCTGTGGCGAAGAGTGGCCAGCGAAAACGGGCGGTCGAAGAGTGCCGCAGGTTTGTTCTTCAAGCCCTTGGGACTGTGGCTGGGGGAAGATCACAGCACAGGTCGCCTCTTTGAGGTGCATTCGGAAGCAAACCAGAATGCGGTCCTTCTTTAAACAGCTTGCTTGAGTCGGACATAGCAAGGACTGAAGGAACCCTCAAGCTCTCAGAACAGATTTCAGAATCAAAGCTGAGCCACCTTCAACATCGCAACTTCGATTTTGCATGATCTGAGACTTACGAAACAGGTTGGCGACACGTGGTATTGAAATCTGGGAACACCACAATATATGACAAAACAATTGACACCTATTGCACATTGTAGGTTCAGCTGATTCTTGTACCACACGGGCATAGAACGACAAAGGCTATGCCCCTTAGAACACCCTCAAAAGCAAACTCTTGAGCACTCTGTGCATCTGGAAACAACACAAAATCCTATATAAATTTGATCAAGACCCCTGGATATGGATCATGCCTGCATTGTCCTCAGGCTACCATCGCCAAGGGATGTGCTGCAAAAAGCAGAACTTCAGACTGGAACTTCGCGACGGATCAATCTCCTTTCCCCAGAACCACCACCCGGATTTACAACCCAAACATACGCAAACTACAGTGCAGCGACAGCATAGAAATCCTGGCGGAAACGTTTGCTGTTGGTCTGTTGGTCTCACTCGCCGTTCATTCCTTGAGTTGGACAATTGACAATTGTACTTTCACTACAACTGACACCCTATTATGCAGCATGTTTTGAGCACATTGCATTGCTTGAATCAATTATACCCACCCCCAAAAGACAACTCAAAAACACAAATGATGGAGTTGCTCAAGTTGCCAATCAAAGCTTGGCTCTCAATGACGTTGGTTGCAAAAGATTCCTTACATCGTGTGTATATATATACACTGTATATATATATATATATGTGACTTGTCATGGCTACATCACTGCTGAACATCCAAAAGCGGGTCGTAAATGGATTCTTCCATCCTTCAATATATTCATTCGGTGGTTCGCGATTATTCAGACAACAAAAACAAAGTCGGCACATCCCTCTGCCAAAACGGTGCAAATATGGGATTGATATTATCAGAAAATTCA
The DNA here is from genome assembly GCA_963970005.1 of Durusdinium trenchii. Lineage (NCBI taxonomy): Eukaryota > Dinophyceae > Suessiales > Symbiodiniaceae > Durusdinium > Durusdinium trenchii. Next base: position 2,055,788 of record CAXAMN010006668.1, read on the forward strand.
CTTATCAGAATCCAACAGCTTGACTCTGTAGAAAGAAAAACCACAGGAATACGAGCAAGCATACTTATCACAAATCACAAACAAACAAGTAAAACGCCATACTCACCAGGCGTTAAAGTCTCCGACGGTATGTTTGATGGCGCCAAAAAAGCAACAGAAAAAGCTCAGAAGCGAAGACCATGGATAGATTCAGCTAAGGCAAGTGGTAGAAAACTGGTCTTTTCAATGCTTGGATGGACATGTGAAGGGAAGCAAAATGATAGAAACCTTTGCCAAGCAATGAGTCACTTCGGCCCCTTGCATGACCAAATTCCTCTACAAACAGGTGGTTTTCCACTTCCATGCTTATATAAGTTTCAGCGAGTCTAAGAAAACTCTTGCCAGCGGTGCAGCCCAAATGAAGGACCCCCAAAACGGATGGTTTATGATTAAACATCCCATTGAAATGGATTATTTGGGGGGGTCCCCCTATTTATGGAAACCATCATATAAAAAGAAAATATGATTGCAGCAATTTATGGTAATCTTATGACAGGGAAGAGCTGGGTATGATAACCGCAATCCCCACCCTACCCAATCTGTAGTTATATGTTTGTTGGACAAGAATGTATGGGGTGTACACGGTGTAGAAGTGGAGTGATAGTTTAATAATGCACCAATAACTAAGCCAACAAGTATCAGCACATCGGAACAAATTTGAGGTGATCAGTGTTGCAAGTTCCACATCGGAGTAAACGCTCCAGCAGGGCATGCGCACACATGCCATGTCTGGTCGTGGCGATGTCTGGCCTTACAACATCCATGCACATCAGACTGTTGATCGTCACATTAGTCAGTCCAAGGCTATGCTTGCAAGTGACATACCAGTATTGGCCGCTGGTTTTGAGAACGCATCTTGAGAGAGTAATATCAACAGCCGGATATAAAGGCGCGCGAGTCCCTCCTCAAGGGGACTCGTTTTCCGTACCTCCGAGTATCAAAATTTCAATTCCGATTGAAACGCTCTTACATCAGTGACTACAACCGGACCTGAAACACCAACCTCATCCAACCTCCACAATCATCGGAAGGGCAATGCTCACATAGGAACAAAGCGCACGCGTGTTCTGGTCTCAGGCGTAAGTCTCGACCAATGAGCCAGGGGCACATGTCGCCTGCTTGCCCCACCGCATTTCTTGCCTCGCCTTGTGAACGATGCGTTTGCTGCGGACAGCTTGGTTGAGCTTCTCTTGGTCCACCTTCTTGAGAAACTGCTCAAGCCTCGCCATGTGTCGCTCATATGTCGTCCGCATGGGCGGGAGGTGCTTTGAAGATTCTGCATCCATTTTGAGGTCCTCCATGGAATGGAAACTCAATCTGGGCTCTTCCATGCGGATGGATACATCCTTCGCATCTTGCCTTGGATTTGCGCAGGGGTGCAGATCAAATACTCACAATATTTTTCCGGGTATTTCCGGTGGGTATCTGGAAAAAAGTTCTGGAGGTTTTCGCAAACATCTCCTCCCGCCAACCGATAGCAGCATACTACACAAGCAAAGCCAGGATGCGCGTTAGGCCAAGCAATCACAGAACTCTCCTCATAGCCTGAAGGCATCTCTACGGTACTTCCATTGCATCCCATGGTACTGTGGTCACTTGAGAACGACACTCCGATACGTCTTGAGCCTGAACGTTCAAACCCTCCAAACCCATAATTTTGACAGGGCAGCAATACAGAACCAATGGATACTCTAGCCGTCTCCAAAAAAATGCGCCTCAGCAAAGTGAAGCGCAAGACCTGCGATGATTAGAGGGGAGAAAGAGGCTGGCTCTGGCATTTGTTCCCCAAAAGATTTGTCCAAAGAATACATCATGAATCATAATACATCATTGTAATTGATGCCAGTCTGTTTGGATCCCGCATCTGTGTGTTTGAGGATCTTCATAAGTGTTGGATCCACGAGTGGTTGGGTTGCACCTGGTTGCCTCATCGGGGTCCTGCCTGGAATCTCATCAGTTGGCATCGTCCATCTAGGAATTTCAGGATGGCTGATTGAGCCTCCCACTGCGTCCCATGATTTGGTGCCCAGTGACTGAATGCTATCCACGGCGTTACTCTCCACCTGACCGATCTTTGGCTTCGGGTGGGCTTGCGGAACGGAAGCCATGACATCCGGACCAGCATCGCAGCATCTATGGCACTGATCTGGATCCGAGGAGTCCGAATGAAGAGCTGTGGAGGTGGAGGCGAGCTCACATATGGAGGTGGAGGCCATGTGAATCCTTCAATTTGCTTGGCTTCACGTGGTGAATTTTGTACACGCCTTGGCGATGGCCGTAGCCGAAGCCACAAAGGCACCAAGGACATGTTGTCGGAAAACCTGATAACCCAACCCTGGGAACCTGTCAGGGAACCTGCCAACTTCTTCAAAGCGACCTCTTGAGAGTCCCTAAGTGACCAGGTGAAGTTTTCTTTAGTTCTGCCGTTCTGAGAAGACGTGAACCTCACAATCAAAGATCGTCCTACGGCGTCCACCAGATGTCCTCCGGTCCATCTGTACGACTGGGCGGCAAAAGGACGACGTGCAACATGTGGTCATCCGTTCGGGGAGTATCAACCCCTTTACGTCTACCAAGGTTTGTACTCTACATGACTTGGCCTTGTTGTCTGGGAGGAGGTCAAAAAACATTTGAGCGGTGGTCGAAACCCTTTAGTCTTGGCCTTATGACCCTTCTTCGCTTACGCGTCGGCTTCCGCAATGTTTACGCTACCAATGTTTTCGCTTACGCGGTGATGTTTTTTCTTACCTAGTAAACCATAAGTGTGCATTGTTTTAGTCAGTTTGGAAAAGCAATGTTTTGTGAAAAAAATGCAATTTTCTCAACTTCACAGATCCCAACATACACTTTTTGTTATTTCACAACATTCCAGACATGTTACATGAGAAACCGGATCCAAAGGGTTCCCAGCCACCGGGCTCAAAAGAGACAAAAAAAACAAGAGCGGAAATACCCGTCCAAAAGGCGGAAGTCGGCGGAACAAAGGCGGAAATACCCGGACAAAAATATGGCCCAAATTTGTCAGGTTTGAATGGTCAATTTGAAGTGGATCTGTGTCCACTGAAATGGGCCAGGAAGACACGACAGCACTTTTCACTCCCCATTACACTTTTGCTTGAAAGAGTATGTTTTTGCTTCCAAATCAGCCGATGACACAAAAAAAGGCAAGGTTGGGATTTCAAGGTAGGGCTTACCCGTTTCTTATGCGGCTGAGTCGTTACCGGCGTTTACCACCAGAGCGGTGAACTCTTTGTTCCCAACCTGTCAGGTCAGGGTGGTTTTACAGATTTTAGAAGAGGATCCCTCTCCTTCTCCTCTTCCTCGCCTCACTAGAGCATGCGCCAGATCACAGTGGGCAGTCCCGGACCTCAACAGCATGCGCCAAATCACGGTGGCACTCCCGGACCTCACCCGCAAGCTCCAGATCGCAGTGGGCACTCCCGGCTTCTCAGAAGATCACTCGAAGTACAACAGTTTACACTTTGCTTGTGTGATTCACTTGGTGGAGCCCACTGCTTCTTTTTGTCATGGGGACTAAGCAGTTGGAGCGAGGGTCAAGATGCGCTTCGTGCTTGAAAAGTGCTTTTCCCACGCAGCTGCTTGCTTTGGTTTCTTTAGAAAGAACTTTTGGTGGACATGAGCAGAGGGCTTCATCTGAGAAGTTCGCCTATGGAAACCTTACGAATCGGCTTACGCAGGGCTTACGCGCAATTCGTGTGGCCGTGGGCCACTCCACCCCTGCAAACAGGGCTTTTGAGAGATTGAGTCCCCAACCCTTTTCTGCTTGCAATGTTTCTCAGCAAAAAGCTATACAAAGTAGGCAGTGTAACTAGAAGACTCAAAATTGCTTACGCACCTCTTACAGTACCCATCGAGTGTCCTAAGCTTGGCTTCCACCAAACCTTACGCAACCCTTACGCCGTGCAGACTTTAGCTTACGCGACAGTCTTGCAGTTTAATCGGATCACGTTGTTCTTTCATACATTTCATGTCATTTCAAATCCAAGTACAAATCCAAATTCAATCATATTTGCCATTGGGGTAGTTGAACAATTTATAGATTCCAGTCCCAGGAGTGTTTGTGAAGACTTCACATGTAAACATGGACTGAAATCCATCGCATCTGAGATGGGAAACCTTCATTACTGCACAGCAGCGTCTTTGGCCTTTGGGGGTGTTTTGGAGTTTCTCCAATTAAGTCTTGGGGATCAACACTCAATGATTGTCTGTCCAAGGAGAGCTTCAAGATCTCAAAAGGTCAAGAGCATATTGTGTATTCTTAGTTGATGGTTGCTAAAATCCTCCAAAGGCCATTGTTGAGTCCCGAATTCCACACTCTGCAAGACTGGACATTCCCTGCAAGGCCTTCACTGTCAGCACTGGTGCAGGAGCCAAATTGATGGTATTTTAGAAAATACATGTCATGTTTGGCCCATGTTCTCACACAAACACGAGCCCCCTCCGCGGGATCACGCAGAATAAACGCCTCAGCCCAAGCTGGTCACCGCACCTTCACCTCAGTCACGCTCGGCCGGCCTCGCCGATACTTTTGGCGTGCTTGTTCAGCTCAGCTTGTGTGTTCCCGCAGCTGGTCATCAGCCTCAGCTCATCGCAGCTCAAACTGACCCCGTGGATCGTTTCGTCCAAGAAAACAGTGCTTCCACCTAACTGGATCATTACTGGAAATGTGAAATAGCATAAGGAACGCTTCCATGTCGTTTACCATTTGTGCACAGCCAGCCGATTCAGGAACCTGCGACGTCACACTCCAGGGAACAAATCGATCATATATTATATATATATGCCCCTCATTGCCCCTCTACATCATTGCGTCATGTGAAAGTTGAGCTGGTAGCTGGTACCAGTCTTAGAACATATATTAGTGCGGTGGCGGTCAAAACATGCTAGTCATTCTGCTGTCATGGTATCGCTTTTCAGGGTTCCCGATCGCTCCACGCAGTCCCAATAAAAAAACAAAGAACCCTACAATCTCTATCAACCCGGAGGGCTTTTTGTGGTTCGTCTTAGAAGCTCCCACATGAAAGCCATTGTTTCGAGAAATTGCAAACGCCTTCGACAAGCTCTTTGCTACGTGGCATGAGGAAATGCTAGTAGTGTTAGTGAGTTTTGGCTCTACACATGGGGAGGTGGCTAGGACTGGACTTCTGAGGTATCGCTCCAGGTATCATTTGGTATCGGTACTCTTGGAACAGGTATCGCTCATCAGGGTTCCCTATCGCTACACACAGTGAAGGTTTACAAAGTCAATGGCGGCTCACCTCCAAAACTTTTTAGGCTTTTAAAGGAACACCTGCTAGTTTTCGGGACATTTCAACCCAACCAGACATGGGTACCCGTATTAAAATCTGTAAATCAAGTATGTCCACGCATGTTCACGCTGAACATGATGACAGTGATGTAGTCCATTGTGGCAAACGGTCTGTCTTTATAACGTGTAAAAACGCATCAAAATTAATATTATGCACATTGAACGCATGACATCCTTGTAATCATTGCAACACATGAGAAATGCTCAATGTGTCGTGCAATCAATAAAGAAGCCTATCAAGGAAAAATATCCTCTCCAAGTCTCAACAACAACGCTGCACACTAACAGGGTGGAACCTGAAGGGTTTCAGGGAGGGCCCTGGTGGACCCCCCCCTGTGGCTGCGATCTCAGGCCCCTGCTGGTCATGAAGTTCTTGAACTTGCAGGAGTTCCTGTGGAAAGCTGCAAATCTTGTGGGTGTGTTCTTCAGATGTCAAGGGCGCAAGTGAACCTCAAAAAAACTGGTAAAATCTTGTAAACACTTTCCAAGACAAAACATATTTGTACAATTGGTCGATCCCAAACAGACCCCAGGAAAACCTGGGTGTAAAGCGGACCAGCCATGGAGCACCTCCCTTTCATCGCTTCGCCCGCTCATCAAACGACGCTTGGCTTGCGCCCGATGCTGAACGCACGAGCGGCTGCCACGTTTCACGAACGGCGGCCACGGTGGCCTTCTTGAGATCACCCTGCTGTTGCTCCACTTTTCGTTGCTTCTCCAACATCTGCTGAAGGTCCTTTTTTCACCTGGCGCGTTGTGTTTTCCCATTTTAAAAAAGGATGGAGATACAGTATTATGCATTATGCACCTCCAGGGTGGAGTGCCAGTCAGGTGCAAAGATCCACTCTTGGAGGGGTCTATAAAGAATCAATCTCCTCTTTGGAACTTCTGGACTGCATCACAATCACAACTCTTAATCCAAAGTAGATCCTCCCACTTAAAATGGTGTCCACACATCAATCACATGATATACACATCGATCATGTTCAAGTTCAGGTGATGCAAACCCCCCAAAGGTTCCACACACCTGTACGAGTATTACGAGTGACGTGGTTAACTCTGAGGTCTTGAGCAGCGTCTGGTTTCGTCCTTGGCCTCGAACTCAAGTCGGGGCATCCCAACAAGTCGACATAGATTACATGCATGGCAACGATCACATCATGCACACAGGTTCCATTACAATTACACCCAAGGGGCCTTAAGGCCACCCATTTCATATTGGACATGGAAATGGGGAGATGCACACAGCTTCCTCCCACAGAGCTTCCTCCAAAATGAATCCCCGTGAGCGGAACGCCATGTTCGTCCCTGGTGCCAGATCTGCGATCGATCCGGCTGGGTCGTTGGTGAGCTGCCCAGCTTGGTCGTTCGCTTCGCACATGTTCGTTCCCACGCCTCGCGACTGTGCTGGCCCAGGGAGGTGTCGTGTTGGTTGAGCTTCTCCAGGACGTCCTGGCGAAAAGACGTCCAGGAGGTCGAGATCCACGCGATTCCGGAGGCCCCCCAGTTTCTCAGGAAAAACACGAAACACGGAGAAACATGGGGCCTGGAGAGTGGGTTCCACACTCAAAAAGGGGCTGGGCTGGGCATACAGTGAGGAAGGAGGCAAACCGACATCATCCAAACTCAGAGATTCAAACCAACAATTTGGACACGAGACCGAGACCCGTTAGGGTCTTCCCAGCGATTTTTGTTTCCTTAAGCTTGCTTTGCTGGAATAACATGTTTGTTCTCATCGTTGAATCTTTGTAAAGCAAAACAACAAAGGACACAAATTTTGGGGTGAAGGGTAAGCGGCCAAGGCAGTAGCAAGTGCATCGCTACTAGTAACAAGGGCATTACTACTGGTAGCAAGAAGCTACTCAGCTACTAGTAGCGATGCCCTTGTTACTAGAAATTGCTTGCTCCTAGTAGTAAGGCCAGGAGCCCCTAGTAGCGTCCTTTCTGCTAGTAGCGATGCCCTTTGCTACTAGTAGCAATGCCCTTGTTACTAGGTTCTGCAAACCCGGGAAGCAAAGACACATTAAGCGGAATCCCTTCGCTGCATTGACCGTCCAAAATAAAGCGATTTCAGGACAAATCTCAAGCACTCCATGGTAATGGGTGGTTACTACATATCTCTATATACATGGGGTGACTGGGGTGACCACGGGGTAGTCTCTTGAAAAGGGGTCAAGGTAGGCAGAAAAACATCCATCAACGTTTGTGAAGAGCTGTGGACCTCCAAGACTCCAAACAGGAACTCCGAAGCAAGCTCGTCGACCCCAAAAAGGCAACTTTTTCGAGTCGCACCTCGAGCTGCTGCTCACTGCTCTGCAAGCGACGCTCCAAGTCCAAGAGGGGTCGTTTCGACTCACCACTGGTGGTGGCCACCTGGCGCGTCTGCGCTGCGGTCTGCGCTGAGAAACGGACCCGAATATAGGACGGTTTTCCGCACGGTTTGCCGCATAGAGTGTTTGCAAAGACGACCACGACCAGGGGATGGTTGGTTGGGTTGGAACAGCACTGCGTGAGTTTGAGTAGGGGGGCGTATGTTGAGCCATGCCTCATATAATTACTATAGATATGATTAGGACTCGACCAAAGAACTCATGTAAAACAATATGCAACATGTCTGTACATCTGTGTAACTTCTTTGTGACTAACAACTGAGGTCAATTGTCTCAGTATTTCCAGGGGGACAGGCGTTTTCCAGTTTGCCCTTCGGAGTGTGCTTTGGTAAACCAGGTAAACGCCATCAGGTATATCTTTATGGCTTTCAATCCAAAAGAACTGCTTCTATCAAGTTGCTTTTAAACTGGATTTGAACACTGATGGACTGATGGCCACAGCCAGAGAATCTCAGGCTTTGTTGCCAGTGCGGACGACAGGAAAATCGTGGGAAGCAGGAACAGAAAGGTCACGCGTGTTTATGTACATACATACAAAGGCGCCTTTGTCCGTGCTTAGGCATTCTTGCCCCCTTGTAGGCGTTCTTGCTCGGCTAGGCCTTCTTGTCCTTTTGGTGTCAATGGCAATGCTCAAATTGCAAATAGATAAGGATCTACCCACTACTGGCTCCAGGAACCATAGAAATACAGGACACTTGTTTATCAGGAATGAACCCACTTGATGTTTCACTTCTGCATGTGTTTAGTGTTTCTTTGCTTTAGTATGTTTTTGGGTAGGCATTCTTGCCCGTTACTTAGGCGTTCTTACCCGTTCCCCCCCTCACAACAATCAGTAGTTGGGTGGACCACGAATGGTTGCCTTTTTGGGGGAGCAAGTGACATGAGTGTCAAATACTTTGCTTCAGACCGGGCACTAGCGTCAGGTTGCCTTCTCAAAAAGCTTTTTCATTCAGACTTTGGTTTTGCTTCCTGCACGTAAGGTTGCATGTGATTGTGCCTCAGCCTTTTTGACCCTCCAGGCTGCAGCTTAGGCGTTCTTTGTAAGTGAAGTTGGGCGTACATTTTTGCATAATGAGGTTATAGGTATATCATTCATACACACTAGTCCTTTTCATTACTACATCCACAACATCAACATCAAATCAATATCCAGCAATATCCAGCCCATTCCTTCTGGAACTTATCTGTGATGCACTAGAACTTGCAGAACTACTAGAATCCCCTGCAAAGTCCAGTGGAAAGGGGCCATCCTTGCAGAACCAGTGACATTGCACGGGTCCGCTTAAAAGGGTCTTCCTATTAAGCTGTCCAATCTTTCCGTTCGCGTTTCAGAATGACTCCTCCGTCAACGATACCGACGAACTCCAGAAACTTGGAATCATAGGAACATCTGAAGTGAAAATGCCGTGGGAAGCTTAGAATCAATCCCTTGGGAACTCCACCTGAACACATTTCCCTTCACCCCCAACACTGAAAATGGCTCCGTCGATCGCTTTTGTGCGCCTGAAGCAGGCTGCTCCTCAGGCATGAACAAGATCAAGTTCAAGCGAAATCACCAAAATTGCATGGTCAAAGTCCCTGACGTATCGGCTATCATGAACTCTTGCACTGATCTCATGCATTGAAACAAACAACACATCCATCCAGGCCTGGCCAACATCACCACCAGTCCGGATGCCAAAGGACTGGCGGGTCCGTCCTACTGGCCCCACCGGAATCGCCCTGATCCACCGGAACATGGACGCCGTGGAAGACCATGTTCCTCCGGTGGTTCATTCACACGATGATTTCAAGCCATTTACAGTATCCAGTTGCTGAAGTCCGTGAACAAGACGCCGAGGCGCTTGGCATTCTCTTCCAAGTGCTCCATCCGCTTGGCCACCTCCGAGGCGCTTGGGACAGGAGTCGAGTCGACGGACCGGACCTGAGTCGACGGGACCTGGATGTGAAAAGGAAAAGGGGTGGATGGGAAGAGGGATGTTAAGGGGTGTGAAATGGTGCGAGGATGGATCTCAAAACGACATAAAATGACCACAGTAGTTGGGGTGTCAGATGGTGTCAGTGCAACTGGCTTTTGAACTCCACAGAAAGCGGCCCATGCTGCACACTGGACAGCGTGGCAAGTCGCGTCTAAAAGCCATCTACACAATATACATGACAAACTATTTGCCATGGGGCCATGAATGTACTGGATAGAGATGGAGAGACGATCCGACAAAGGGCTTAGCGAAAGGGTCGGGTCAGCCAGCAGCTGGGCAACTGCTTCGTTGCTCAAGACCGTTCGCCTTGGACCTAAACATTCTCAGCCTCTTTCGCGCTTTGTGCAAGAACTCCCAAGAAAGCTGGACCCCTTAGGGCTGGATCATGGGAGTTCCAGGATCGGTCCATTCGAAGCGAGGAAGTGCCAGGACTTTTGGCAATTGGAAGTGGAACATGGCCCCGAAAGGAAGACCTGAAACACGGCTGCACTACACACACTCAACCTGAATATATATACATATATACATATCATATACTGTACATATACTGTATTATGTCCTTTTCGCGGACAAGATTTGTGGCTCAACCCGCAAGCTAACCTGTCAAACGCCATGGCCGGCTTGAACTTGGTTGATTGATGGAGCACAAACAGCGAGGTCGCCTCAGAAAGCTCAGGAATCGTTTTCTGTGCACGTCCAGGAACGTCATTCATGGCACACGTCCAGGGGCACAAAGCATGTGCAAGCATGCTGCTCATGAGCACCCCAAGGTCTTTTGCTCCATTTGTCCTCTTCACCTCTGTATGCCACGTAAGTGAGGGACAACAGGGCTGGCCCATTCTGGACCCACCTGCACCAACCAAGCACCCATCGCTACTCCAAAGTTCCACAGTCCATTCCACCATTCCACCCCTCGTGAACAAGGGGAAGTTAACAGAATAGAATTTCCCTTCAAGAGCCTCGAATACCGTCCATCATCGGTGCCGTAAACCGCTCTACCACCCTTGAGCCGGACACCAGGTCTCTCGGTCCGCCTCTTCCATGCGCTTGCCCTGAAGCTCCAAGCGTTCCAAGCACCGGACCTCCACGACGTCCTCGACCGGATTGGATCGGACAGCGTAACTTGGGGTCGGCCCCCGACCAAGAGTCGAGGCAAGTTATAAGTCAGATCTTAGTATACGGCCCCATCGAGCTGTGCATTCTTTTTACTCCAGGAAAATATGGAAAAGTGTCTCAAGTTCTGAAGACACTTTTCATGCCTAAGACATCGTCGAATGAAGAGAAGTCTCAAAAGAGAATGCCGTCGAAAAACACTGCTAACGACAGCCGGATGAACTTCGATGACTGCAACTTCCAGTGTGGTTTAAGTACTCAAACGAACACAACACCCATATGATGGAAAATATGTAATTACGATATTGTACGATTCTTCACCACCCATTACCCATTGGATGATGAGCTGCCAAAAAAACCACCATGGCCACCTACAGTAAATCTACATGACGTTGGTGCAACCGTTGGTGCGACTCATGCACCTTGATTAGCTCCGGTTTGCTGTCTTACCATTGAATTGTTTACCCAAAATAGTCACACAACCGCTGGGGTTATTGTTCGCCTCCAACTTGTTTCTTCCTGTTTTTTTCACTTTGCACATCAAATGACAGCCACCCTGCACATCCCTGCGATTTGCGCAACGCATTTCTGCTGAGCACTGTAATTATCTATAATTGATCTTCTGCTGGGTGGCGCAGCATACGAAACGCGTTCTTCTGCCCACTTACGACCTGACCTCGAAGGCAGTTTCTTTTCTTGTTGAGCGCAGGGGCGTCAAGACCAGGCAGGTCCACGTTCCCGTCATCCAGGTCCAAGCGACAAAGAGTGCGGTAGATGGAAAGAAGGGTATCACATATCAACATGAAACACTGCAAACTAACATACCTAGCAAATGCGAGTTGCAGGACAACTTCTGGCCCCAGGAGAGACCATACTATGTTGTGCTGCGAAATGCACACCATCTATGATCAGAAGAGAGCGAATGATCAGGAGAAATGTTGGGACAGCGATGACTCGTCGGATGATGAGTGCAACAACAAACGACACGCTGCAAACAGAGGCGAAAGGTCCCCTTTGACCATCGCACCAATGTGGAAAATCTACAGTCCTAACGTTTCCTTTACAAATTCACTCTTCGACTTGTTTTTTGTTTCACACCCCCAGCCGCACCTGCCAACCGCAACAAAAGCCCATAATAAAAACGACCAGAACGAGCACTGGCAGAGCTTTCTGCAGCGGTCGGCCGTCCTTGTGGCCTTCGAGCTGACTGCGGAGCTCCAAGTGTTGCCGCTGCAACTGCTGCGCTGCCTCCAAGCCTTTCTGCCACCTACGACGGATGGCAACAGTTTGACGACCAACCCGAACCCCAGCAGAACAGGACAAAGCAAATAAGAACCAGCTAGTTCTGTTTTAATCGATTCATATCCCCACAGAAATCGTTGAACCATGTTGTTCTAACCGGGTGCTTTAGATGGGGTTTTGGAGGCGATGACCTAAAGAAATAGATCAAAGAGAACATCGATATATTGTATAATCCTCAATTTGTGATACTTGCTCGTCGAAAAGTGAAAGTTCCTGCTAAACCTGATCTCCATCTTCAGAGTTAAACACTCACTCGACCAGCATAATTCTAGTCTTCTGATCTTTTGATGGGAACACACAAGGATTGATTCTCTGCCAACACAAACGCAACATAATGCAAAATACATCGCAAACACATGCACACAGCATAACTTGCGGTCCGTCCAACCGTGCCACAAAACACCCCATCCATATGGTACTGAGTATGACACTAGATGATCAAGAAAGTGTGAAACGGGGAAAACCATGTAAAAACACATATATTGTACTACAGAACTAGATTAAACTGAACACATTTGCAAAGCGAGGTGGAGGCACAAGTTGCTAACTTTTACGCAATCACCACTCCACGATGCTTCCACTGTGTTCTAGCATTGCTATTTAGGCCGTTTCACAATGTCCGCCATTCGCATTTGAGGTCTATACAATACATTGCCAGCTCAAGTTATTCAAAGGAACTGTGCACTGTGAGGTTCCTGCACTGGCATTTTCTTGGCAACACAAAGAACGCAACTCCACACGTGCTGTTGTCAAAACGACAAAACACTGCCGTAGCTAGGTGCGGACTGCTTGGATCCATCCCTTGGCCGGCTTGAATGAGCTGCGTGCGTGTCATTCTGCTGAAAACGACTGGTTTTCTCCTCCCCCCCACGCGTCCACCTGTCATCTTGTTCCTGCAGCTGCTTCAGCATGGGCTGCGCCTCCTGGCCAAGTTGGGTTGTGGTCAAACCACAGCAGTCCTACTCAAGAGACATGCCAGGGTCTTCTTGCAGAAGCCTTCCTACAAAAATAACTGAGATTCATTTAGATCTGTTCTTGCTCGCAGTTCAGAGTGGGCTGATGATGAGCCCGCACAACTCAGAATCGAGCTTTGCCCGGATTATAGTTATAAAGTACAGTAGCTTAGTGTCTCAATCCACACAAATATGGGACAAATACACACGCAGAGTTAGAGCCGAATTCGGAAACTAATCGGTCGGATTCTGAAACTCAGGTTCTGAAACCGATATTCGGAAATTGGGTAGTTTCTGAAACTAGGATTCTGCAACTGGGGCTCTGAAACTCCAAGTCTGAAACTGGGGTTCTGAAACTAGAAAACGAGATTCTGCAATTCTGGTTCTTTAACTGAGACTGAGACTCCTGTCAGATTTTGCAACTGAGGTTCTAAAACTGAGATTCCCACCCACTTCCCACCCATGTTTTCCTTTTTGCTTGGATGCTTTGGGCCCGTGGTTGCTGCTCGAACTGTTGCGGAATCCTAGTTTCGGACGCCTAGTTGCGGAATCCCACTTGCGGAATCTGAGCAAACATTTGCGGAATCCTGTGCAGTTGCGCGATCGGACTTTATCCGGAAAGCTAAACCAAAGGAACTGTACTGTGATCTGTCATGATCGTCTACAGTCCCAGAACACGCCACTTGCAGGAGTCGACCCCCAGAAGCATGACGGTTTCCAAATCTACTAATGTGGATAGCATGGCAGAGCGGTCATTTTGCCGCAGAACACAGGGTCCTCTTGCCCAGCTTGATGCGGAACGCGAACGGTACACTTCTCGATTGTGACGTGTTTTGGTCAAAGGAGTCCGATGCCTGATTCACATCGCTCCTAAAGTTTGTTGACCAAACACGTCCACCTTTGGAGCTCTTTGGCCCCAAATTCAAATAAGGTCCAACACGCGTTTCTCATTGTTTTTCTTAAGAAGGTCGAGGGGCCCTTTTTAGTGAGAGAGTCCGAAATCATGATTTCGCCTGGAACCCACCGGACCTGTCCTCTTGTAGCCATCATGTCGTTCTTCAAGATCGTCAGATCGATGGCAGTTATCTTTTGTCCTCGATGTGGGCCGCCACATTCTTTGACTTGCTCAGGTTGTCGAACAAGGATCTGGAGTCAGTCACGGTGATGAAAGGTGTTTTGCTGATCTGTTCTTGCCAGTTCAGCAGGTCCATTCGAAATCCTTTGATTTCAGACCAAAGGAACCGCATCCAGTAGGATGCTCCAACTCCTTGAACCATAGCGTGGGCTTCAGCAGCTAGGGTGTTTACCGTACATCTCTTCAGCTTGTAGCTCTTCCAACTCAATATTGATATTGGTTGGGGTGATTGTTCAACTTCAAGCGCTTTGTCGTAGGCATAGATGATGTGCCCGCCTTGGCTGTGAGTGCGGCCAACCTGAAGAAACTTTTCATGAATCTCGATCTTGTTTTTCTTTCCCCTCTTTTTCATGAAAACGGTGTGACCTTTCCATTCTGCTTCTCCATGTTTTCGGAAATCCTCTCGTCTGTTCCATGTGTCTTCAAAGAGTTCACCATCTACCCAGGTTGCTCTTTCGGCCTCTAGGTCATGGAGTTGGGGTCCATTGGGATCAGCTCCAGGATGAAATAGTAAGTGTCGAGGTTGAACATGATGGCGAATCCAAAGATCACCTCGTTCTTCCCAAAAATCTCTGCTCTTCTCTTCCAACTCCTTGCAAGGTGTATTCCCCCAGCTGGCATCTGATGCGGATCCAATTTGAAGGTCCTTGGTCGGGATCGGCGCGATGATGATGCCAGCATCAACTTCTTGGATCGCTTCTTGTGCTAAGGCGTTTGCCTCGATCATGTCTCTGACATACGGTTTGGGCATGCATTGTTGGAGTATGCATACTCGTCCCATCAAGTCTGGCCTGGTTTCCTTGGCCAGCCATGCTAGTGAGCCCAATAGGGCTCGAAGAGCGGAGACTTCTTGGTCGGTGCACAGGTTGTATTTCTGTGTTTTCCGCTCCTTGGTGATGTCCATCGTCTTGATCTTTTCCTTGACGTACATGTTCTGATGGACTTTGATATATCCGTCGGGGAGGCACTTGATCTCCTTACCAACAAATCTTCCATCTCCTTTGGCGAATTTTCCCAACTTGTAGTGTTGTTGGATCCATTTCATCTTCTTCCAATGCTCTTCTCCTCCTCCATGGAGTAGATCATCTGTTGCCACTCCAATGATTCCCAGGAGCTTTCTTTCTTGATTTCCATCTCGAGCTGGATGTTCTGATTCCTCGAATAAGAAGAAGAGGCATGGATCTGCTTGAGATTGTTCATATCCCAAGTTCACTAAAGTTCGTTGGAGATGTTTGTACCATTGATATGGTCCATCTAACAGTCCATAACAGTGTTTTTTTAGTCGTAGTAGCTGGCGATTTTGTACTCCCGGTAGTCCTTCTGGAGGAAGTTCTGCATAAAGCAACCTGGATATCTCATCTCCGCTGTGAAAAGCCTGGGTGAAGTCCAGGTATCCAGGTTCCCATCTTCGGGAGCAGATCGCCTGTAGAACCAGTAGGACTGTTTCTGGTGCCACTTGTGGAGTTGCTGCGTCGAGCCATTCTGAGTCAGGTTCACTGAAGCCTTTCATCACATGTCGAGCTTTTGCTTTGAAACCACCGTGTTCATCTTCTCGAAGTAGCAGCTCCTCGTTTTGAATGGCTTCGACTTCATCTGGTTCAATTCTCTTTTCAACCAGGACATATCTGGATTGTAGGATGTTGTGTCCTGCTCGACGGATCTCTTCTGATTCCTCTGGTGAGATAATCTCGTATGCTCCCGTGGATATGTTGTTGTTGACTTCCTTTTGAATCGCCTTGAGGAATTTCTCTCGTGCTGCGCATAGGAGGTCCTTTCAACTTTATCTCATGGGAACCTTTTTGTTTTCGAATTTCAGGTACCAAAGTCTGAAACATGACCTCCACCCAATCGATGCGTTGTCTTTTGTTGTTTCCTGACTCTTCAGCTTCATCTGGCTCTTCTTCCATTCTTCGCACTTGTCCTCTAATTCTTTCGTTTTCATCTTCATGTCTTGCCTTCTTCTCCTGCCTTTGTTCATGATCATCTTCTCCTTGTCTCTTGTTGATCTTTGACTCTTGTTCTCCTTCCAGTTCTTGGTCTCTATGTCGTTGATCTTCCGTTGGAGTAGTATCCATCCCGCCTGGGGTGGGTTGTTCCTCCATTGGCTGCTCAATGTCCCATGGAAATGGGGTGGAGTCCAAATAGAACTCTGTTCTTCCTTTCCAAGCTCTCTCTTGCACTTGTTCCTCACTCCTCCAGTCATCAACGATCTCCTTGCTCTGGCCATCCTCGAAGTACATGGTTGTTCTTCGAACATTGTTCAGCTTGTTGTAGTCCACGGGGCAGTCCTCTACTTCCGTGGGCTTAAAGAGCGCCTTTCGGAGGTTCACGTGGAATCTCAGAAGAATGCCCTTCTGTTCGTTCCACATCCATTCATCCTCCTCAGGTCTGGCTTCCACTTCCTTGACGGGTGTTTTCCCTTCGATCTTGTATCGAGGTTTCTTCATTCCTTCATCCTCGAAGGGCGTTTCTTTTTCTAGTTCTTGATCTAATTCTTCACTCTTGTACTCCTTGGTGAGGTCGATGTATCCTGCCTTTGGTTCTTCCGACATGATGTGTCTCAGATTTGAAAGGCCTTCCATCCATGAAGAGAGCGAGTGATGCTCGTCTTCACTTGCATGTCGAAGTTGTTCGGGTGCAGCTTTGACGATATGTCGTCGGAAGTTGATCCATATCGCTCCGGGTGGTGATGTGAGTACCACTTTTGCTGGCCCTCTCCAGTAGCTGGTGCTGTCTTTGCTGGCCTTATCTCCGGGAGCTCGTCTCCAAAAGTATACTGTCTGTCCAACCTCATATTCCGGAACATCTCGACGTCCGGCATGGAGTGAGTTGGTCAATGCTTGCTGGCACTCTACTTCGTGAAATGCTTTTGCTGCGGCCAGTCTCATTGTTTGAGATCTCTGCAATTGAAGATCTCCTCTCGTGGCCCAGTTTCTTTCCTTCTGCTCTTCATTGGTGAGGAATTGTAGACCACCTGGCATCTTTGGTGTGTAGCCCAACATTCTCTGTGCTGGTGAAAAACCCGATCGATTCGACAGACGGTTTACCGTCATGTTGACAATGTCAATGAGATCTCGCCATTCCGACTCTGTTTGTGTGGCATAGGTCTCCATTGTTTTGATCAGGATCTCCTTGAAGGTCTTACCAGCTCTTTCCGTGATGGATCGCTGTGTTGGCATTTCCAGTGCACTAGGTTCCACGATGGTGTCATCAAGTTCAGCTCCATCTTGAAAGGCTGAACAGAACTCCTTTCCGAGGTCTGTAAAGAGGCGTTGAGGTACCCCCATGAAGCGAACCCACTCCAAATATGCTCTTCTAGTGTCCGGTGCGGTGTGGCTTCGCAATGGGATCACCATTTGAAATCGAGTTGACCAGCAAACGATGTTCAGTGCCATTCTTCTCTTTTTGCCGGGTGTAACCAAATGGTATCCACTCCAATCGTGTGGTTTGGAGGTAATTCTTTTGGTGGTGCGGCAGCTCTAGGTGGTCGCACCAGTTGATGTTGTTGGCACGTTGCACATACCAAATTTTTTGCATAGTCGATCGCTTTCTTGGAGGCGTTGGCGTTCTTCAAGATCCTTGCCAATCGATCATTTCCTGGATGTCCGAGACCTTCATGAGCTCTTCTGACCAGTTGCTCCGTGGTGAATGGTCGCTCTCGAGGTAGATATGTTTTCTCTCTTTGCGATTCATTCTCTTCTTGCTTTTCTTCTCCTTCTTCTGGTAGGGCATGCACTTCATGTTCCATGACATGGGTGAACCATGCCCACTTTCTCTGCCAATTGATTTCTCGATCTTCTAGCTCTCGGCAATCATGGATCCCCAGCCATCGGATCTCTAGGGTGTCTGCCTTCTCGTCTTCCTTGATGGACCGTGCGTATCCTCTTAGAATGGCTTGGACCAAGCCTTCTGGATATCTTTGAGCTTGTCGCGCACGGCTCTCACCATGGCATTGTCCAAGAACAGGTACATGTTGATGTGCTCCATCACAACGTTTCTTCAGTTGCTCGGCAATCTCCTGCCGATTGGTGACCCAGCCGGTTCTCTTCTGCATGGGCTCCCCATTTGCATCATGTAGTCCATATTGGCATTGATCACAGGTGCTCAAAATACTGTCTTCATGTTGTAGGATCTTCTGAAGGGCTCGTTCTGTCCATGCTCTTGAGGTAAGCGGCTGTTCTAGTAGGAAGGCGCCTCCGTACCCCATGATCTGTGTGATGATTTCACATGCAAAGTTCAGAAGAATTCGGGCTTCCCTCAATCGACGACGGAAGTCCTTCTTCATCACATTCATGTTCTGCATGATGCTGAACAAAGTGCAGGGCGGTGAGATCACTGTCAAACCTGGTTTGAGTTCCTGGATGAACCTCTTTACTCTATCTCTTTCTCGTGGATCAAGAAGTTCATCTCCAAGTTCTAGGTCAAATGCTGCCGATGCAATGAGTCCTGATCGGTGGCATTGCGGAGCGAAGCGCTTCGGGTTGAAAATCTCGACAACTGTCTTTGGGGATCCCTTAATCATTCTAGCATAGTGTTGGTGGACCCGCGTGTTGGACTTGATGCGCTCTAGGTTTTTCTCTATGGCACAAAGTGGCTCATCCTCTCTCAGAAGCGTCATAATCTCCATCATGTAGTTCTCTGCCATCTTCAAGGAGGCTTCCATCGCTTTCTGATTTTTTTCCCCAAGTTCTCGCCAAGGTCCCAGGCTCATCATTTCTTGTTTCCTCCGGTTCGTTGTTTTTCTTTCTCCTTCTTCCACTTCTGGTACTCGAGGAACTCCGCGAACTCGGTCTGGTCCTTCTGCTGATCTTCTCCTGGGTCCATCGATGGGGATTCGATCTCCTTCTTGATGGATGTTATCTCTGATTCCGATTTCCTCTCCGATTTCAGAGTCTTGCCGCACTGAAGACACTTCTCCACCGTGACAAAGGCATTGGTTCCTCGCTTGGAGGTACGAGTATGCTTGCATTTCTCCATGTCGATCTCCTCCAACTCCTCTGGCTCCTTCTTGTTCGTCTTCTTCTTGATGTCCTGTGGAAATGCCTTCGGTAGTGGAGCCTTTGTCATCAGTTCGGGTGGCGTGCTTGGCGTCACAGATGTTGCTCGATAGCTGGAGGGACTCTTCTCTTCGGAGGCTGTTGGTGGTGTTTGGCTGACCGGGGAAATCGATCTGTTGGCTTCTGAGATCGTCCTGCTCCGTCCCGGGCGGAGTGCTCTCGGCCAAAGACTGAAGGCCTTGTTCCACCCATGAGGCTTGATCTGCTCCCACCCTTGATCCTCCATGTCGGTCACCTCGACATCGGTGTCGTCCATCGTTCCCATGTAGATTCTCTCCCCCCATCAGCGACAAGGCCAATTCGGTCAGGCGGAGGATCACAAAAAGCATGCGAGCCACTAGTCTTGCCCAAATGCTGTCGTACTTGTTTTCCTCGATGCGGCTGCGCTTCATGGCAGTCGTCCGTCGGGATCACTGAGCTGGATTCCGTGCTTGGGCTTTTGGGTTCACAGCTTGAACCATGGAAGGCATCATTTCCAATTTTCAGCACCTCGAACTCGGCCGAATCGTTCCGCAACTGTTCATGTAGTTGGTGTAACCGGTCGGTTTGATCCTTCGTGAATTGGTTGAGGGGAACTCGTAGTGCTCCTGTTGGACCGAGGTGGCAATCAACCCCAAACCCAAATCGTCGAAGAAACAATCGTAGTCCTTTTTGAGGATCGAGATAAAGAACCGACCGACAATGAAGTAGGAAGGGTAGTGAAATAAGGAACGGTGCCTTCTTGGATTCACCTTCTTGAAAGATTGCTGGCCTCAAAACGCTACCTTTTGTGCCCAGACTCGTCGGGATGGATGCCAAATGTGACGTGGAGGTAGTTCCATTCACCGACCGGAACCGATGTTCTTGAGGTATTCGTCCAACTCCCAGATTTTGTGGTAGTTGTCGGGCGAGACGGTAGAGCGCTTCTTCTCCGACGGCCATGCGTTGACATCCAGTGTCAATGGTTGCACATCCATCATCATGGTTATTTCCTTCATGGTTGGATGGTGAACTTGTCCGACGACGATGCGACGAGGTCCTGCGGTGGTAACTTGGCTTATCATGATTCTCGGTTGCTCTCCCCCGCAAATTGGAATCACCCCTAACAAACAAAACCTCATGACTAACTTTCCCGATATCCCCCCCAATAGCAGCGCATTGGACCTTATATCGGGATTGAGACATGTTCGTGTCTCCAGCTACATCGTGGGAGCTGGTCACCACTTCAAAAAGATCGTCTTGCGATCCACCCTCAGGCTCAGCTGGGCTTGAACTCGTTGAAGGTTTGGCCACCGACGGAGGCATCAACGGTGTGGTCACCGCATCCTTCTCAACGTCGGAAGATTCTGGCCATCCCTCAGGTCCATCATAGTTCTCCACCAAGTGACGATATTGTTCACCATAGATTTCTCTCTCATCTCTTTCATCTGGATCCGTGAGGAGGAACAGCTTTTCGTCGTTGAAGTCCTTCATGTCTGTCTCCTCAGCTTCAGGGAGTACTTCAAGATGTCCACAGAAATAGGCCTCTGCAGTTGGATCCTTCGGCATCGCCTCCATGTAGTAGGTCTCCTTGACGTTGGTCTTTCCTCGACCCTTGCCTTCTGGGCATTCTCGATGCCAATGACCGATTTTCTTGCAGATTGCACATCTACTGTTCTGCTTCAAGTGGTCGATCATCTTTCCTTTTCCTCCTTTTCCCTTGTCTTTTCCTGAACCTTTCCAGCCGCCGAAGCCCCTGGCGAGTTCTTTGGCTTTCTTCAACTTCAGGCTTTGGCTGAATGTGCGTTTCTGGTACATGGTGTTCAAGATCTCCTTGACCTCATGTTCATCGAGTACCTCTTCTTCTGCGTCATTTCCATCCTCTCCCAGGTCACCGTCCTCCTCTTCATTCAACTCTTCCAGGACGGCCTCGAGAATCTCGTCCTCGTCGTGGTAGTCCAGGTTCTCATCCGCATTGAGGTGGTGCACCGAGGTGGTCGAAGAAGTCCCGGCGGTAGCTTTGCTCTTGTTTTTCATGACCTCAATGCCGACCTCCTTCGCCATCAGCTTCGTCTCGTGTTTTCGAAGCCATTCTTTCACGTCCTTGGTGGCGATGCTGCCTCTTGTGAAATTCATCATATTCTTGATGTCCTGGTCACCTAGATTCAAGGCGTTGATGAGCAAGAAGCCTTTGTAAGCATCTGGGAGGACCACTTGGTGGGTGGCCACCCGTCTCATGGCCTCTTCCCATCTGTTGAAGAACACTCGATGACCTTCAGTTCGATCTCGTCGGATGTGGTAGGTCACCTTGGCCAACGAACTCAACAGATCCTCCTCCTTGTCTTCTCCGAAGTTCTCTGGCTGATCCATCGCGGCTAACAGGCGATGCCCTCCTTGTTCATCTCGAAGCCATTCCATGTCCTTGGCCCAATGTTTGAACGTATGGAAGGCCACTCCTGAAAGACCTTGGAGAATCAGAGGACCCTGAGAGGTCTTTCTTACTTTTGTTGTCGCCAGCCATAATCTGGCTTTGATCAACCAGTCCTGGAATGGCGTGGAGTCGCCATCCCATTCAGGCGGTTTCGCCGACGAGCCACCGCCTTTCCACTCATCATCTTCCTCACCACGTCCTCGTCCGCGGTCTCGTTCTCGAGCACGGCGTCGACGTTCCTGCAAGAACTCTCGAAACTCATCACTGTCAAACTCGTCAGACATCCCGGCTCCTGCCGGGGAGAACTCCTGGCCTCGCACCCGAGACCTTGCTGATCCCGCAGCCGCGGGTTCACCTTCAACTCCATCACTACCATCACTTCTTGGCACAGGAGGTGTGCCGACGTTCGCCATGGCTCTACACGCGTAACCCTGGAGCTTGGTGCTCCGCTACCACTGTGGATAGCATGGCAGAGCGGTCATTTTGCCGCAGAACACAGGGTCCTCTTGCCCAGCTTGATGCGGAACGCGAACGGTACACTTCTCGATTGTGACGTGTTTTGGTCAAAGGAGTCCGATGCCTGATTCACAACTAAATATAATATGCAAGTCCAACAAAAAAGAGCAAACAAGCAAAATAGTACTGAACAAATGACGGCGAATCAGTCAGCTTGAAGGATTCCACTTATGCACGTTTCTTTCATCTTATACGGCACGAGGCCGTAGATCACCTTCGTCCATGGTCCATTTGCCCTAGAAAGTCACATCTTCGCTTTCGGACCATCGTGAGAGTCCGTCTGAAGCTAAACATTTCTCAGTCAAGCATAAGAAGCTTATATAGAGAAAACACTGAGTGAAAGCGCCCAAGGAATGCGAAGGCAAATCGATCAGCTTTGGTCAAAGCAACATCCGCAAATTGGGCACAAGGGTCTAGATAACCTTCTCCTTTTGCCAAAGAAAGTTTGTTTTGTTCTGGAACCATCATGGGAGTTCGTCTCAAGCTAAACATGCCTGAGAGACCTTTGGATAAGAAAAGGCCCTGGGATGCCCTGGGGTTGGGCAAATTAACCTATTTATATAAAATCATTGATTCTTATTACTAAAATGGTCCGACAGTCGCATCAAGGCGTCAAGGGTAAGAAAGAGTTCATATTTAGCCAATCAATCAGCCTTGGCCCAAGAGGCATCTAAGAAGACTGGCCCTTAGCATGTTCTTTGACATCTTTGACATTGCATTGTGAAGCAATATACTTTCTAGACTTAGCATGCAGGTCTTTTTCGGGCTCTGTTTCAGGAAGGACTTGGTAAATTCACTGGCAAACTAATGGGCCTCTTTCCATCTGAGCATCAACACAACAACAGGAAAGGCTCGCAAGGCACTTGGTGGACGCCCACAACGTACCCTTATACTATTCACACGAATTACACTTGCCCACTAGCCGCTGCAACAGGGGAAGGAAACTGAAGCCTGCTAAACTGTTTAATTGCCACTTGGGGACGGCAAATGAAGAAAGGGAATTGGGGAAAGAAAACTGGAGCCAGCAAAACTGTTCAACTGGCACTGGGGGAGGGCAATCGAGGAGGAGAAGCCATAGAAGGGAACTGGCGGAGGGAAACCGGAGCCAGCTAAACTGTTTACTTGGCCAGAACCCTCCATGTGAGACTGGACCTGGTCTCCCTATCTTCGCTAAGATCTTCCGGGCCCGATGAAGCAAGTGGAAATGAATCAGAACTCCTGAAACAATTATATGTACCTAGTATGTACCATGGCAGCAATCAAGCGTTTTCGGCCGAACTCCTGGTAGTTGTGTTTTCAGCTTGTGCACTAGCAACTCCAACAGTGGAAAGCTAAACAATAATAAGTTCTAGGAGAGCTCTTACATGCTCTTGCCAACCATCATCCATTGACACTGTACTGTGATCTGTCATGATCGTCTACAATCCAAAATCATGCCCTTGCAGCAGTTGACCCCCAAAAGCATTGTGGTTTCCAAGTCTAAATCCAAGTCTGAATAAACTATACCAAAATGGGCGAAAACGCAAACAAACACATGACGGCGAATCAATCAGCTGTGGTCAAAGCAACATCCGCAAGTTTGGGTAGGTCTTGCCCGTGTCAGATCAGGCTAGATCGATTGAGTCGACCACAGGTCAGGTCAGGACGTCCACTTGTGCGTGTGTTTCGTTCAATACGGCACAAGGGCCGCAGTTGAAGGACTCCACTTATGCATGTTTCTTCCAATTAATGCGGCGCAAAGGCATGCATGACCTTCGCCCAGTTTGCTTAGACAGCCACATCTGTGTTTCCAAACAAAAAAGAATTAAACTTACAGTAGATGGGGTTTGAGTCTGAGTTTGCTACATTATTCGATGGTCCGAAATTTGCATCAGCGTAGCAAACGTCGGCCGCAGCGGGGAAAGAGTTCATCTTGGGTGAATCAGCCAGCCTGGACCAAAAAGGCATCCAGGAAGATCGGCACTTAGCATGTTCTTCGACATTCCGCGCAGCAACAGTAAACTTGCTTAACTTAGCATGCAAGTCTGTGTCGGGCTCTGTCGCAGAGAGGATTTTGATACATTCACTGGCAAACAAATGAGCCTCCCTCACACGATCACAAAATCAGGACAAAAGTCAAAGCATTAACACGGCCTGAGCAGGCTTGGGGCAGAACTGTACTCCGATTTGTCATTTATGGTCCAAGAAAGCGCCCTTGCAAGGTGATTCTTTGTTCCTCCACTTTGCAAGTGGATGGATCGATAATATTCTACTCCACGCGGTCTGATATGAAAGGACCCGTTCCAAACCTTCATATCCACATATTGGTGTCCAGGTGTATTAAAGATCTGCATGTTGTGAAGCATGCAAAGCACTTTATAAGGGTTGATCAGCATCCGTCTGCTGGGGTAGGCATTGCACATGTCGGATCAGACTAGCTCGATGGAGTCGACTACAGCTGAAGGACGTCCACTTGTGCGCGTGTTTCTCATTTAATGGTACAAGCCTAGATGACCTTCGTCTGACCGTCGCACACCAAATCTTCGTTTGGGGACCATGATGGGAGTCCGTCTCATGGCAAACAAAAGAAGCTTGGGTGGGGAAAGGCCCTGGGTTTGAGTATGCGCTACATGTCATGGTCCGAAACTCACCTCAGCACAGCAAACGTCGGTAGCAGCGGAACAAGAATTCCAACAACAATGCATCCAGGAAGATCGACAGGTGGCATGTTGTTTGACATTGCGCGCAGCAAGTGTAGACTTGTTTGGCAGGTCTTGTTCGCGCTCAGTCGCAGGAAGGACTTTGGTCAGTTCACTGGCGAACCAATGAGTCTCCCTCCATATGAACATGAACACAACAGGAAAGGCTTGCGAGGCACTTGGTGGATGCCCGCAAACTTTTGCAGTCTTGAGAGCTCAGCGGTCTCTTGCTAAGTAGCATGGACTCTGACAATGTAGCCGTATTTTCAGATTGCACACTGGACCCTGCAACAGTGGAAAGCTAAGCCAAAGTATTTTCTAGGAGAACTCTCATCAACCGTCATCATCGTTGGCTCGAGCGCTTGGCAGCTACGCTTGAAGATGAGTTGCAATGAGTGGGGCATCTCCATGATGGACTTCATGTTGCCGATTCACCTCCAACTCCGGTTGCCCTGACGGTTGGACGTTGCTCGGGGTCTAAGTGTTAAACACCAGAATTTACAACAATCAGCCGCCGCTGTTTATGGCATTGACTCAATTAGTTGAGGTCGTTTGCATGAGGTTGTGCCTTTCGGTCGTCGATTCCGACTGACACAAAGTCACTGAATATGCATGGCGCGCAAGTGCATCATGCGATGGCGGACTCAGGATTTTGTGACTCCATGAAAGCAACGCCGGTTGTATCTTGGGGACTATACTCAGTGAGCAAGACGCTGCAACAGTGACAAACTAAATACACAATGTGAAATTGAAGCTAAACCAGAATATGTTGGTGCAGGACGTGGCAAAATGAGAAACAATCTTTGACCGAAGGACCTTTTCAAAAAATGTTCTTCCTGGATTGGACGTCCCGCTTGAGTGAGTTGCGAATTGCAACCCCCCTGGGTGGTGAAGTCGAGCATTGTGCCATGTCTTCGACTTGCAATGCGTGATGGTATCTTGATGTATCTTGGAGACTTGACTCAGTGAGCAAGATGCCGCTGAATCAAAAAAACAGTTCAGCGAGCAGCGAGGCCAGGAGCGTGGCAAATGGATCGTTTTCGGTCGAACTTTTGGTATCAATGTTTTCACCCCAAGCTGCTTCGTCTGATACTGAGATTTTGCCAGAGCAAAACAGCTTCCAATGCTCACCGTTTGGTACCTTGAGCAGCTCTTGTTTTTCGTGTGTTTCCACTCCATGGTGCCTTCCTTGAGACCAAACCGGCCTAGCGGTTTGTGGCTGTTTTGGGGCCAGGATCTTCCTCGTCGCGCGTTGGCTGCACTCATCTTCCGCCCTCTAAGTTGGGCCATTTAAAAAACAAACGTTGCAGCCTGCCCGTGTGCCACACCCTCGCAAGCCTCCGCAATCCTGTTGTGGCCGTCGTTTGCTCAGGGCTGCCATTTTTGGAAGATGTATGGATACTTACGGATGAGCGCTCGACGAAAAGTTGGAGGAAACCCAAAAAACGAAAAGTTGAGGATGCATGCGAAACTACTTCGGATGTGGCAGCAACAAGAGTCGGTAGAAGCTCGAAACGGTGGATACATCGGTGGACATCAAACCCTCATTTCATAATCTTTTATATGCTCATATGACGTCATCATTCGGCTGTCTTCTGTTTATAATGCAGTTTTGTGACTCAGCAAGCTGAGCGATTCTTTGGAAAACAGCCGGCCGCAAAGGATACAAATCATAGCGCGTCCACACAGTAAAACGGCGTATCCGCCCTTGAGCAAAGCTCGTGTTGGATGCTCCGGTCGGCCTGAGCAGAAAGAAAAAAACGTTCCAAATCTCAAACAACGTTCCGAAAGTTTCAAATCCAAAGTGTCCCTGTTTGTGTGTGGGTTCTCTTGCTGAAATATACAGCTGCAACTGATATAATCCTTCTTCGAATGCCCTTTCCCATGTGGCCCCCCTTGTTGCCTCCGCATTTCCCCCAGTTACCCTCGTTCCAGCACATCGCCCACACCATCTCCACTTGTGTCCAACATATTAAACCTTTTGTTGCCCCACAATCGCCAGTGATTGATTCGCTTGAATTTGACAGTGGATACCAACTAATAATCCCCTGCGAGAGTGAGTGAGTGAGGGAGAAACTTGTTTCTGAAGAAACCCAAAATATTCCCCTCGTCTCTCGCTACCTTCGAAACAGGGAAGTTCGGACCCACCGGGAGGGGATTTGGACACCGATAGCTTGTACCGGTGCTGGTGAGGAACAGGTCGAGCAAAGCGAAACATCAGATCACCCACAAAACATCACTAATGACGAATGACTCGCCTGCGTCAGAACTCCTGGCTCAAATCCCAACCCCCCAGAGGCGCCTCTTGAGATCATTTTGATCGCCCCAATGGTCGAAGCATCATGATTGATATTAACCGGTGTGCGACAGCTCTTCAAATGAGGCACACCATGGCGACGGCGGCATATTTGCTTGGGCTCTATTGACGGATAGCAAAGCCACTGCCTGACTGTGCTTCAACAAACTCTTTGCGGTCATGAGGTGCGCTTGTCACGGAGCTGGAAGCCTATCTGTCGGGAACATCTTTGCCTTATTATCAAATTATGCTGCTCAGTTTAAAAGCAATCTGAGTGCTTGCCGGATTCCAGGCTTTATATGGTCAATGCATGTCAATGCAACTGTCAATGCAGTATCGCATGAATATGGTGTGCCATGCAGGAACTCTAGTTTGGTATGCCGTTGGCAGGAGCGACTTCCCTTCGAGATCCTTCGAGTCCTTCTTTCAAACTCCTTCAAGCACATGATGTGTCAAAGGTTCTCCACTCGGGCCGGAGGCCGCGGGTTCCGCAAAGCCTTACCTGACTGGAACCTTCTCTCGCGCGTGGGCCTCGATCTAGGCAGTGTGAGAGGTTCATCGCAACTTCAGCGAGGGGGCGCTTAGAATGTCACCATGCCACCATGTGTTACCCAACTGCACAAAGAAACCCCTAACAGAATGTGTTTACATGTTTTTACATCCACGGCTTAAGCAACAGTCAACGTTACTCCCTCAGGGCTAGGGCAACTTGAGGGAGGCGGCCTCTCAAGTCGAATTGAGCCATTCTGAGTGAGTGAGACTGGTATGAGCTGGACTAGTTTTTGTAAGCTCGGTCAAGGCATGTCAAGGCCAAGGTGTTGAACTTCGGTGACGCATGGGAACAACACAACACAAGGCAAGTCTACTCTATTCCGCTATGGTTTGCTTTGTCACTGGCGCATTCAGGACCAAGCAGCCCTCTAGGACCTGCTTTGTAGACTGGGTCCAAAGAAACACCATGCACCAGTGCCACACATCCAACCTGCAGACTGGCCCTGCAGGCCGACCTCGCCGCTGGGCTGGCTCGGCCCGCCCGGATCCAGCTGCCCAGATCCATCCGTGGCACGTGACGCCTTCAGGCGCCGATCCGGCCCAGCACGGGTGGAGCGCGGGTGGAGCCGGGAACCAGAGCAGCCCAGCAGCCCGCAGCGAGGGAGGAGTTACTGCAGCGATCTGCAGCGCGGAACCAGCTGAAGCAGTTAGTGAGACATCTTTTAGCCTGCGAAGCTGGGACAGGGTTTGGAGCATTGAAGGGTTTTAACGAAACTGAGGTATAGTTGAACATAGTTGAACTTTGTGTTCCTCCTCATTTTGTCAGATATGTCACTTCAGCTGCTTGTGGTGTCCGTTGCACCTATAGAAGCAGCAGCTTCCGTCTTGACTCATCTATAAGCCACTTGACACCGACACCCGTATCTTAGGGCGCTCCGCTGGCTGCAGTGATATGTTCATGGCCTGGTTGATTTGCAAAGAGCGCTACGAACTATCTCAGGAGAGCAGGATAATCATGCTGGTGTTTCTTTTTAAGGTTCATCTGGCGATCGCCTGCCGGAAGAAAGAAGGCTTCATGTTCAAGCAAAGTAGCGCATATGTGCAGCGGCATTTATTTGGTATCAAACTTATTAATACACTATCTATTACGTGGAGGCCCTATCTCGTTAGACTACTTAAGTAGGAGGTCATGTCACAGTATCTCGTTCAGACTACTTTAGTAGCAAATCACACTGTCTCGTTCAGACTACTTTAGTGCAATCAAGCAAAGCATCTCGTTTATGTGGGGGCCCTATCTCGTTCACAAGCGAATACTGATGATAACAATTAAATAGAGCATGCCGTAGACTACTTTAGTAAAGCCTAAATAAAAGTGGCCGCTCATATATCTTTCTCCTTCATTCTTTCAACATGTGAGTGTGTGTGTTCTTGTTCCCCTACAGGAGTTGGTGAGCCTCTGTTGCGTGCTTGTTTTCGGCTAGAAACCTCAACATGTTGGACTAGAGACCGTGTCAAAAGAACGCATGTGCAAATGAAATTGAATGAATGTCCGTCTGCTTCTGGCAAACGAACTAAACACAAACTGGTGCACCTTCACTTCTTCGAATCCTAGTTTCGGAAGCCTAGTTGCAGAATCCCAGTGTCGAAATCCAAACAAATAGTTGCCGAATCGCAGACTCGGACTAAAAAAAAGCACAAATAACCAAAACACCACAAGGTATTTTTGCAGAAACGCTTGGCACAACGTGATGTCGCAGCTGGAGGATATGCTGCAGCGCCCGGTGCCCGTCCTTCAGGGCTTCCTCCACTTGCCTCTGCCTCGCGCTGGCAAGGGTCCAAAGTAAAGACCCAAAAACTCTTTGTTTGGATGGATGAAATACATCCACTGACCCCAATGTGTGTTCTTTTTCTGTTGTTTTTTTTTGCATCCCAAAAAACCATCGCAATGTATAATGTGTACAAAAAAACATGGAGTGTCTGGGTATTGATCCTGAAGTGTAGTGTACAGTATTTCTTCCGGTTATTTAAATCACACTCGTTATGATTCCGATCCACCACAATCACTAATAAGGAGGCGAACACAGGGATCCTGTACCTTGAGCCCAAGGGCTACAAAACGGCCCAAGCCTGTCACAGGCACACACATGTGATCGAGGCTTCCAAGGTTTCAAATCTACTGAGCCCCATTGTTGGCCAGCTACTGAGTCAAAGGGCAAGAGTAAAGCAGTGCGGGCTGTGGCTTGGTTTCCAAGAAGCATGATTGTTTTGTGCATCAAAGGGTTGCCTGGCTTTGTAGGGCAATGATGAGAAGCACACAAAGCCTGAATTTCAGATCTTAGATTTGACATCACATGTATGCTTCTGGCAACCGACACAGTGAAACAGGCCTCCAGAAGACCCATTCTTTGGCAAACAAGGGCACTGGTCATGTCTACGGTACCCATTACCATTACCAGTAACAGTGGGTGATGATGATGAGTGATTAGTGATTAGTAAATGCCTTTCTCTAAAATAGTGATAATTCTTTACCGACTGCTACAGGTAAGAACAGACCCAACCTCTAGGCTATCGTGTATCCATGTGTATCCCGTCTCCGACCAATGATGTCTAACCCGTACTCGATGTTTGTTCAGACTTCAGGTCCTTCGATCCGACTATCTCACCTGCCTGGCATCCTGTTCCTGGAGAATCTTCTTCTGCTCCTTTCAAGTTCCAACGTCCAAACCACGTCCTTTCAAGTTCCAACGTCTCGTACGGCTTTGGAGGATGTCACCCTATGGGCGGCCCATGTTGTTCAGCGGAACGGAAGGCAAAAGAAATGGCATCTGAAGTTGGATGTCACCGAAGATGTTCATAGTTGTAATAGCAAATAGAAAACGGTCTTAGAGTCTTTGAAGCTTCATGTGCCAACCTATGACTTCCATGTTTGTTTTTTTCCTGAGCACAGCCTGCCCATCTTATATAGGCATATACTTTCGATACTTTGCTGGACAGCTCCCATGGAGAATTCAACTAAAAGAGCTCATTGATAGACAACTGCTGTATGTTACCACCAATTGTAAGCATTCTCAAGAAGACATCTATGTAAAAAGAGCACCTTCTTCGGTCGTTTCCATTGGCAAGCCCACCAAGGAAGAAAAATAAAATAATGCAACAAAAACTTGCAAACATAGTTCCAAAGCACATGCTTCGATTCTGTTTCGGTCTCTGCATTGTTTACCACGTGGTTTTGCGCCGTGCAACTACCTCCGTTTCGGGCCCGTTTCGTCTTTCTGCGCTCCTCCACGCGCACGATGACCTCGACCAGGCCCTCGGAGGACCTTTAGGTCAGTCGGCGCCAAAACCAGTGGATGCATACAACAGGTGTCTATCAAGAACACAGCAAAACAAATGGGTTCTGAAGTTCAAACAAAACCCTTAAGTAGGGCTGCTCGGGCTCTCCTTCAAGCATCTTCTTAGCCAAAAAGATCAGAAAAACGCCTTGACACCCTGAACATGAAACATATTAGCGTCCTTGATTTCAACAGTTCTGGCACCCAAGATTTAGCTCTTGCCAGCTAAACACAAGCTTCTTTCACCTCTTTTCATCCCGTCACACACTGCCGTATCTCACAGCACCATTGGGCGCCACATCTTTTTCGCTGCCGCATGTACATGCGGCAGCGTCATTGCATGCACAGGGGGGCTCGAAGACAGCAACGAAGCCAATCGTTCCTGCAAACAAGGACGGCAATGGAGAAAGTTATTCTGATCCTGATCCCGAACATGATAGAAATGAAAGTGACCATCTTTATATAGATGTTCACTGGATATCGGCACTCTCCGCTTGGGCCGGCTCTACCAAAAGAAACAAACTTCTGGTTGTCATCGACATGAATCTGGCTCTGAATCCGAGGAGGTCGGCAACCTCCAGTATCTCAACAAGCACCATCCCAATTGAAAGAAATGCAGGAGAGAGATTGAACCCAAAGAGCCACACTTTTTCAAGTGGAAAACATCACTTTCCACTTCTAAGTGATGTCCACTTCCAAGTGATGCGTTCGTCGGGTACCCGTCTACGCTGTCTACGCGACATCGCCCGAGAAGACGCCAGGCCTGCAATTCGGCCTCCTTTTCCTCGACCTCCGCACACAACGGCTTGCTCCCGGGCCCAGCAATGGATTGAAGATATGGTTTCTGTTTTGCCCCACAAAATCCAACTCTCCTGAAGCACCTAAAACCACCAAAGCACCAAAGAATAAGGATCATTTTCCTGCAGTTTTTCTCCTGCAAGTTGCACATGCTGTGGTTTCAAGTTGCCACGGATGATTACAGTATACTTCCAGATTTTGGTCACCCATTCTTTGGAAACGGCGCGCCGTCTAACTCCAATATTGTCGATGGAGGGGTTGGCTATATAAGTGCACGTGGGTATTGAGCCGAACCTCACTTAGACTTAAACCAATCGCCATCCTGAAAAAAACACGCAGTGGCAAACACAACAAAGGGTGCAAACAAATTCAGACTCATTTTGTGCTGCAGGATGGTTTTGCTAGGATACCACATGCTCTCGTAGCTTGGACTTGGATTGGTACTATACCATCAACACAAATAAAACCTAATCATGGATGATATGATAGGTTTATTCGGGGCCTTCACCAAAAAACATACAATTCAGCATGTCGTCAATGAAGTTTTGGCGACCAGTTGGAATGCCCAAGTTTGGACCCTTATCCGGTTTGCCGAGTATATACTATGAATTGAATTGTTTTAACATGTGTATATAATATATTATAATATTGGTTGGTTGGTACTTTTTCATGCAATCTCACGCATCGTCTTGACCTGGTTTCAGCTAGTGGACAAGAAATGCGTCTGGATCTACAGCGGCAGATGTTCTGCTGGGTGCCTGGGTGCCGTAGATGTTGCCTGTGTTCTCTATATATTGTCGCGCCCCATTGGCCTTGAGCCATTGGAAGTAAAAGAGGGCAAAACTCGCCATCTCCACGACCAAACCATCAAAGCCTTGACCTGGATGAGAGGTTGTTTGGTGTAGGGTGTATGGAAAGAGGCTGCCAGTGCGTCGAGCCCCAGCAAACCGTCGAACGCCTTATTTCATAACCAGTTTCATAACCATAATATAACAAATAAAACGTATAACCACCATCATCATCATCATCGTCATCATCAGCAGCGGCAGCATTAGCATGAACATCAATCATCCGAAAAGAAAACTGTGAGTGGAATGGAGGCATTCAACATCTACAAACACCAGTGTTCAGAGTGTCAAAAAATGATTTGGTAGGTTGTTCAATCTCCAGACTCTTGGTGGTTTGGCATTTGGAACAGTCTGTCGTCAGTTGCAATATGAAAAAACACCAAGAAAACCACCCAGCGGAGTTGTCTTGACAAGTTATTCAACTAATCCTGGTCCAAGGAGTTTCCCGAAGGAGGATTCATTCCCTATCATCACTATGTTCTATGTCTTCGGGCCCGATTTCAAACCATGACCCCAAAAAAACATGCATATATAGACACCACGGGAACTGTAGGTTAAACGCCAGGATAGGCCAGGTCCATGGGACAACTTTCTGGATTTCCAGCGGTTCATCAGCGAGCCGAGCCGACAGTCCTAAACAAGACCTGAGACCTCATGGATGCACGTGAAGCGAACGATCCGATAGCACCCGCAAAGGCCGCTGGCCAATTTTGGCTGGAATCAAATACGCAAAAAATAATCCCGGAAAGAAACCCCAAACAGTGCGTGTGTGAGGTCTAGAAGTGTATAGAAGCAGAAAGTCTAGAGATCTAAACGCATTGGGGTCAGAGAGGTGATGGTGGTGATGAAGGTGCGGTGGTGGTGAGTGAGTGAGTGAGTGAGTGAGTGAGTGAGTGGAGTGGAGTGGAGTGGAGTGGAGGGGAGTGGAGTGGAGTGGAGTGGAGTGGAGTGGAGTGGAGTGGAGTGG
>CAXAMN010006668.1:2094477-2166748 GCA_963970005.1 Durusdinium trenchii
TGTTGTTGTTGCTGTTGCTGTTGTTGTTGCTGTTGCTGTTGTTGCTGTTGTTGCTGTTGCTGTTGCTGTTGCTGCTGTTGTTGGTGTTGTTGCTGTTGCTGTTGCTGTTGTTGCTGCTGCTGTTGGTGTTGGTGTTGGTGTTGTTGTTGTTGTTGTTGTTGTTTCGGATGATCGGATGGTCAATGAACGGATTCCAATGATTCACAATGTGAATTAAATGGGTCTATCATGGTTTATCTGATGGGGCATGTCAAGAAAACATGGAGTCATCCAATGTCATCTACATCAGGTTTTCTTGTATCAGCTGGCTGCGAAACTGCTTGCGGGCGTTCCTTCTTAAAGTATACAGGGTCAGAACAACCACGTCACGTCACCCAGTGTTTCCTGTTTTTCACACATCCATCGAGCCAAGTCCTCCCAAGTCCACTCGCTGCTCAAACGGAGCGTCGGCCGCTTCGGCGGAACTGCACGGATCGGCTGGCGGTAGAGGAGAGCAGAAGGGAGGTGTGCTTGGTGAAGACTAAATCCTCAGGAATTCGCCAAGCTCTGCGCTCAGGAATCGCGCAACCAAATAAGCTGAAGCATGGTTACACAATGTTACACACAAAAATATCATCCATGTCCAGCTTGCAGTTGCCTAGGATACTGACCACTCGATGCCTAGGCATATGATTAAACCCCGTAGCGTCCCTCAACCATCATGATCTATGGATTGGCGGCTGCACATGAATCGAAACAGGTCAGTTTGCTTGTTGTTGTGTTTGTTTCTGTTTTATAGGGCCGAGTCGAGTCTGAAGACAATAGACTGCATTTATTGGAAAGCACAGTCTGACTGTTGATCTCTCTCCAAAGTTCTCTGTCTCCTTTGTTTCCTTTTCTTTTTAAACGAGTTATTTCAAACAAATCCAAACCCGCAGATCCATCCAGATCCATCCTGCAGCCAGCACTCGGAGGACCCGACCATGGTTCCAGCCACGAGCCAGCACGGACCCTTTCAGTCCCTCCTCACCCTCTGCAGACCAGTGTAGAAGACCAGTCAAAGGCGAGGCGACCGGTTGAAGAAAGTGACCGGTCACCGGTTTTCACCATGTGCAGTTTTTTAGTCAGACCATCTGCCTGGTGACCTTGTGGTAACCTTTGTGACCAGTCGAAAGTCAGGGAAGACCTGGTGAAACTCTGCTTACTTAGACCTTTTTGCGAGACAAAGTGACCTGTCACTGTGTCACCCATCTTCAATGAAGAACAAGGTAAATAAGCTGTTGAGAAAAGGAAACTGTTTTCAAGATTGGAAACAATAGAGGTCCATGTCCATCTGGTACTACAGACTCGATAGGGCTGGCTTTTGCACCAAAGCTTTTTTTTCCAGTGGATATTCGAGACCTTTTAGCAGTGGATGCTTGAGTGCGGGGATCGCAATGAATTGTCAATTTCTATCTGCCTTTTGTGAGTATAACATAAACGGACTGATCAATTTGATGGATTTGATCAACTTGATATAATTTGATCCAGCTTGCTTGATTTGTTTAGAGACTCTATTAGAGACATGGAGCATGCTACCCACATGCTGGGGTTTCGTTGCAACCTCTGTCACAAATGAAAGTCGTTTCATGTTGTTTCATGAGTTTCATGTCGTGAAATGTCGTATACTAGAGTCTGGTTTTTAGTGCTTGCCATGGCTTCGCCAAACACATGGGCTGTTGCGAATACGCACGACGGCTCGACGGCTCGACGGCGAATCGACCCCAGGCTCGACGGCGGTATGGGTCTGATCCAAAATATCCTTGCAGGATTTCACCTTGGACGGATTGGCGCCGATTCGCACACTTTCTTGCCGCTATCCAACATCTGGTCTGAGCAATTTTTACACATGAACATCTTGTGATGTCGGTTGAAAATTGGGGAAAGCCCTAGCGTCTAGTCGGTGTGTCATCTTGTCATCTGTATCAGCTCCACCCTAAATACACAAAAGATGTGTGATTGGTCCATTGGTGGCCTAAACCATCTGCCAACACAGAAGACGAGTTTGTCAATTAGACTTGGAAGGAAACAAAAGGATGGATATTATCTATTCTGATAGCAGCAAAGCACTCATATCATCATTCCCAAATAGGGACTGACAATAAACATATTCAAACATATGAGCTCTGCAAAATACGTATGATTAAACCCCTATGTCACAGTGTCACATAACGTTCTTACGCTCCTGCTTACGCCTTTCTTACGCGACCACAATGTGAGCTTACGCGCCACGGATGTTGAAGAAGACCTTACGCAGATCTTACGCATCTGCATTTTCACAGATGAGAAGCATACTCCCAAGGGAAATGCTTACGCGAAGGCTCCTGTTTGCAGGTGAGCGGGCGACAAACACATGATCACTAAGACTCCGAAGCAGAGGAAGCAAAGAATCACTAGCATCTACTTACTGGCTGCTGTAGGCAAATGAAAAGTTGGCTTACGCGAACCTTACGCGGAGCTTACGCGAACCTTACGCCACCAAACCCTCACCAAACGGAGCCTGGCATGTTATGACATGTTATGATGGGTCTGACTTAAGAAAGGTTTGATACAGAGTGGCAAACACAAACAAGCACAGTGCACACACCTGAAACACAGTGCACACAAATGTCAGTTCCCAAGGGTTTCAGAGCTCTCATGGTCCATACAGTTCCTTTCTTGACACATGTGTGCTAAGAATCTACTAATGAAAACACAACCATATGGCAAGCTTACGCAACTTTCTCACAACTCCCTTACGCAACCTTACGCTCTTCAGGTTTTTGCTTACGCCCAAGTTCCATATGACAAGGCCTTTACTTAGTTCATCTTGGGAGGTTTCTTGCGGTGCTCACATGATGTATATATACACACACACACCTAGAATGACCTCTATTTTGGACCACCAACCACCCAAAGTATGGTCTTTTCATATCAAAACAGGAGTCATGTCTGTGATCAAAAAAGTAAACAACATAACTATATATTGCTTTAAGACTTGAGTTGTTTGGAATATGCATGTGTAGATATGTGTGTGTATATATAATATATACACACACATATCTACACATGCATATTCCAAACAACTCAAGTCTACTTAAAGCTTCAACACCTGTGGGCAACCTCATTCGCGCGCGATCAACCAACTCCAAGGCACTAAGTGGACCAGGGACCATGGGCCGCCCGAGGGATCGCCCAGCACCAGCTCGAAGAAGAGGGAACACACCAAGGAGATGATCCTGAGACCAACTGAGACCACAGAAAAAGAAAAACAGTCACACAAAGAAATGAGAGGATCTCGGGACACAGATCTTTTTTAACAAATGAACCAATATGACAAATACATATATAATCCTATATATATATAAATAAATATAGAGATATTATGAGAAGATCCTGGCATCTGCTGGACCCGCTGGACCTCATGTGTTCTCCAAGGGAGATGGGTTTGGAGATTCGGGACCGTGGGTGTATCGGACGTCCGACTGGTCAAGCAATCCGGTTGGGACTGGCAACCGGTGAGATAGATTGACCATCATTTACCCTATTGTACCCCATGACTCTGCAAGTCAACAAATGGATAAACAGGTATACACAGTATCAGTCAGATTCAGTAACTATTCCGTACATGGATGCTCTGGGAATGGTCATGGAGAAAGTTGGGTTGGACATCACATCTGATCAAATGGGCTACTACTGGGCTACTGGATCCTCGGGCTATAGGGATAGATGATCTACATGACCAGGAATAAAGATCCTAGGACGGGGTGGGTGAACAACGCTGGTGGCCTAAAGTACGTTGTTCCATTCAGGGGGTGCAACAACGGAATTTCAACCCACACTCTTGGTGAAGAACAAAACGGTCCTGCCACCTGGGCAAAATGCCTTCGATTGGTATTTGCAGTGGACTTGATATGACGGTATCATTGGGTGCTGCTCTTGGATAGGGCTTCGCAAACTTTGCCGTCACGTTCTGAGATCTAACATGGGCCATCCCCCTAGACCCCATGGTTTGTTCCCATCGTTCCCAGTCTCGCCTCTGCCCCAACCGGAGGACGTACAGCGACACGACATCGCAGTCCGGTCGAGCAGCTCGCCCACCAAAACCGAGACCACCTGCGCGTGGATCAGCACCTGAGACTCGGATCGATGAAACAAATTCCTCGTCCTATATGGATGGGTCTGGTCTGACTGGTGCGGTATGATAACTCTGCAGAAGGGGTGAACTGAACATGTGCCTCGGTTGGAAAGCTGGCATACTTTGCCAACAGCTGGTGTTTTTCGACCAGCTCCATGTGGCTATCCAGAATCCCTGAGCAACCGGTGGATTCTATTTTTCTACAGTATATCATATTCTCGTGGGCAAGGTTGCTGTACTTCAACACACACACACACAAACACACGCACGTGATACCATCGGTCTTCGGTATCAAAAGGGCTCGACTCGACCAGCCCCAGTCCCCGAGACTCGACCAAGTCGCCCAGCCAGAGACCATGAAGCCAAACATCACCGCTGCACAGGAGATGCACATGGCCGAGAACATGAAGGACAAGTGGCCTCAAGACCAATCCACCAATCATCTTGAATGAACATCCATAATCGTAATGCTACATCCATGAAGCCAAGGCATTTTGGTTTGACCAACGTTCGCCTGCAAGCCCAGTCGTTTGGTTTTCGGGTGTTAGCGATTTCATGTGATTTCTGGGGCAGCGGCCCACTGTACTTGGAGGTTACTGGCAAAGCTCAACAAAAACAAGTATACAGTAAATAGAATGTGGATGAATGTGGTATTGGTTTGGAGCACCCGCCGGAATTAGTTTTCACAGCGATGTGGCATCACTGGTGCAGAGGATCCGAAAGATCCAACATAGATCACTTGCAGGACCATGATTTACAACGCTCAAGAACCCACGTGGACCCCGTGGTTTTGGCACCCTGGAAGACTGTTTTCTGACGTTCTCTGTATCGCTACCCAAGGGACGCTTAGAGCTACCCAAGGGACGCTTAGAGTTCTGATGGTTCACCATTCAGTGGGTGTTCAGGGTCCATCTGTTACATCTAAAGGCCTCTTCAGCGGGGGGCCAGCAACCATGACTGCATCTCAGCTTGCGGCCTCTTCCCCGGTGGATCGCCAAGAAGTTGGGAGTCTCTTTCCCCCCCAAGTCTTTTTAGGTGTTGCAGGGAATTGTTCTCCATCCCGCAGTTGGACACTTGGACAAGCAACCTTCATGTCTCAATGTGTAAGGTTTTAAGGTTGGCACGTCAACCTGGACGCGTTTGGGCTTTTTGTTGGGATGCTGTCTTGTCTCGTGGCCATGGTACCACGAAGGACTTGGAAGGTGCCAAAGATGGTGAAGACGGCGAAGCAAAAGCTGCAGATCTGCACCGGATCCTCCAGGCTTGCGAACTCGAGGCGAAGCGGTCGCGCTTCGCTCGGATCGACCAGCGCCATGCGAACGAGCACGGAACGGGCCAAACGAGACTTGCAGGAACATTCTCTTTGGCAGGGCCGACCTGGCATGTACTTCGGTGCACCTTTCTTAGTCCGTGGTGAGTGAGTCTCAAGTATCTTCAAACTACAATTGAACACCACCCTGGTTCCACGGTGGCATTCGGGATCTCCTGGGGTCTAGTGATAGTGAGGCGAGTGCTGCTGCCAACACTACGATACTTCTCCCGCAAGCTAGTACGCCTTGCTCAAATGAAGCTCTGCTCACGAAACCGCTTCCCTCAAAAAAGCTAAGACTTACCAGGGTTGGATGATTTGAATACGGAACGAGCATTGACCGCCCCTGTGAGAAACCCTTGAAAAGAAGTGGTATCATCCACTTCGTAAGGGTTTATAGGTTTATCAAACTCCACAGGAGTCAAACACCTTGGATCCTATGGGTCGCATACCCGGCATCAGCAAACTGCCTATAGCTGCCCCTTTGTTAGATGTACAGAGCTGCCAACCGACAGTGGATGTAGAATGTAGAAAGCTCCTTACCCATGACCTCAATGGAGAGGGCCATCAGGATGGCCAGAAGTGATCCTGGGTCGCCATACACACCGAACACCAAAAATTCGACGACCAAAAGGGTGCCACGAAGAAAACTGGCTGCCATGTGGTCAGCAAACAACATGAAGCAAGTTGGAGCAAGAACTTTTGGCAGATCCACATGGAAAAAGACCAAGATTCCCTATCCCCAGAAAACATGGTTGGTGAGAGAACCATGAGAAAACCCTGCTCCTGGCTGTTTCATGCTGTTGAGGCCCACTTCTTTTTTGATGTGATGGAAGAACGAGGCATCCCGTAGGAGATGGATCCGTGTTAAGCAACAGCCGAAGGTCCGAGAATGGGCGGTCATGTCCGTCATGTGGCTAACAACCGTTGGTCTTACTCACTCAAGATTCTGAGATTGGATGGGCGTGCAATTATTTTGAGAGAGAGAGAGAGAAAGACCCTCCGGCCCAGTGTGTTTGGGTCTATTTGCCTTCTTCCAAGGGGTCGGAACGCCTGGCGAGGTCTCCCTATTTGAGCTACACGCCCTTTTGTGAAACTGACAAATCTCCTGAACATATCCAAACACTTGTGGTACAGCTTGGGTGCTCCCATGACTCGGGAGCCTATGACTGATTGACCTCAATTCCGAAGAAAGCGCCGGGAGATCCGGGAGGGCGACCTGCAACGCATCTGGGGATTCCCCAAATTCCCGACCCCAGACTCTCGGACAAGTAGAGGGGATGTGAGCCGTAAGGTCTGAGAGGGGATGTGAGCCATCATGAAAGTGGATAGACTACCGGAAGACCACGTTCCTTGCCAGGGTGGTGCTGCTCAGCTTCGCTTGTTTCAGGGAAGGCTCTGACCATCGTGCCACAGGTTGAGAACCCCAGGCACATGCCGCAAGTGCGGTCTGAACATGTGCCACATGCTGCAAGTTCAGGACTGAGAGAGGGATTCATTGTCCAAAAAGGGCCTCGAAACACAAAAAGACCCTGAACAACACACAGCTCAAGGCTGGGCCTATAATTCGCATGTGGTCTTCAACTGCCTTCCAATTTGCCCACCTATAAAGAAAGTATCCTTCTCTCTTGCTGCAAACTCTTGGCTCTTCCATCGCCCATCAATCGTTCATGCCCCAAGTTAGGACCTTCCCTGCTCCATTCCACCAGGCTTCCGCAGCAGGTGCCCGCCAGCCGCTGCAGAAACTTCAGGATCAAACGCTCCAAGGTGATGCCTTCGGAGCGGACGAGGGAGGCATCGAAAGCTGAGAAGCGTCGGTTCGAGCAGTTCGTCGGTTCGTGCGCAGCAAATAACATTTCCAGGTGTTTAAAAAACAACTTAAAACATATCAAAACTAATCTGGATCAAACATCCAGGAGTCACAAGGGGTGGTGTTTAGTCCCATCCAGTGAGCGGATCATGGGCACCTCTAATCTCCATTAAGCGTCCCTTTGTGACTGCTGGATGATAGAGCACCCAGACTCATCCAGCTGTGATGCCCCAGATTCTGCCTCGTGACCTCACCTTGGAGACCCTGCCTGGTTCCATGAGGAGGACCACGGTCACGATGGCCGTGCTTGCTTGGAAGCGGTTCCAAGGTGCTGCCATGCAATCTCCCAGCGTGCGCCTCTCAGCTCAGAGAAGAGACGACCACTGAGACCACAGTAGAGGCGAGGGGCCACAGTCGGTGCTGTCACAGTGACAGCCGTTGTGATTGGGAATCAAATCAGAGCCAATCATCACGATTCTCTTGAACATGTAGGAACATATCATAACCATGATGCTGAGATTAACGGCCAAACTCTATGACACTCTACGGTCTTTTCATGGCTCATCATCGTTTCACAGACCTGTGCATGCATAGAATGCACATTACATGACTACAGGTAGAGAGAGGCGTCCAATGATACGGTTTGCCCTGATGTATCACAAGGAAATCATTGCATGCTTCCCCCTACAACTCTTGGTGAACCAAAAGTTGAGCACACATGTCGTACTACAGGCCCAAAAAATGGTTTTCACAAAGGTTCATCGAAACAATGCAGAAGTTCCCGGAGTTGCATGTCGTTCTCTTGCCTAGGGCCTATGGCAAGGGGCTGCCCATGCTCCACCCAAACATGGAACTCTTTTCGAAGAGGACGTGCCCTTTCCATCATCCAAGTCTCAGAAGCAAGCAAATAGACACCGCCGTGCCAAAGGGCAACGTCTTCCTCGGTTGGAAACGGGTCTTCGGTTGCGCGTGCCAGGCCGTTTGGCGAAGCAGACGTCTTCGTCTCGACCACCCCGACAGTGGGCCCCCAAGATGGTGTTGAACAAGTTGACCTCACAAGGATGAGTCATTTAGTGTGGAAAAGGTCATGATGTGCATAGCCCATTAAGGTGCACACGTCACATGGGATGAGGCAGCTTTGGACAAAAGTAGCTGTGCTCGTCTGTGTGGAAGGGCATAAAGAGATGTTTCGTAGTGTGAAACCGCTGGCCAAGTATACATTTCCAGTCAAAAATACCTGACTATTGCCACTAGGTCCTGGATGGGATTCGGCACAGGGCAAGATTGATTGGTGATTAGAAGCACTGGCAACTCTTAACAGTGTTTACTAGTGCTTAATCCGGCTTATATAGTATTAGCATGTATCCACAATGAAAGCTTACAGCTTCGCCCCCACTCTGTGCTTTCTTCTTGGGTGGTGCACCGGTATCAGCCATACTTCAATCATGCAATCATGTCAGGGTCAAAGACGCACTTAGTTGCATGGCGCCGCACCCAAACTAACCACCCATGGGCTG
Organism: Durusdinium trenchii; assembly: GCA_963970005.1. Classification (NCBI taxonomy): domain Eukaryota; class Dinophyceae; order Suessiales; family Symbiodiniaceae; genus Durusdinium; species Durusdinium trenchii. Next base: position 2,103,249 of record CAXAMN010006668.1, read on the forward strand.
GCTTCCCCTTGGAACAGTGACGACCCAATCCAACGTCTCAAGGCATGTTGCGCTGACGAACTACTGCTGAGACTGAACATCCTGCAACAATAGCAACTAGTATCACAAATTTGGCATGGTGGTCCGCTGTTGCTGAACCAACACAAAAGCAATGATGAAACTTAGGGGCTGCCATGGCTGCCATGGTGGGATTTGTTAATCCAGTGCAACCAACCCATGCTCCACACCGCATCCAGTGGTCGGCCATCCGCCTTAGATCATCCAGGCATCCTCAACAAAGGCCGTCCGCCAGCCCAAGCGATCGCCCAAATGGTTAAGGCAGGGAGGAGGATTGCCTTCCACGCACGCGCATGCCTGGGGGCGACCCGCGGTACTGGTGAACAAGCGGCCTTCGCACGTGCAAACAATCGCTTCATCGCAACCGCTTGTTGAGAAGGGAAAGACACACAGTTGCCAGTTGAACATCTGAGAGCACAGGGGAGCGCCGATCTAAAAGAACACACGCGCAAAAAAATAATCAATCAATACCCTAGGGATCCACATACCTTCTCAGGAGGTACTTGGGCCCTCCAAGCCTACATAAATAGTCTCCAATCACCTTCTGAGAAGGTACTTGGATCCCTACGGATAGTACAAGTTGTTCAGCATCTTCAGGCGACAAGGATTGAATTGAGACGTAGTCGTCATATGGCAGACTTGCCTCCGCCACCAAGGTCACCTGAGGTCAACGGAGCTTTTGTCACCATGGAGGGATCATCGCAAACGGTTCAAGCATGGTTTTGGCGCTCCCCCCGCACAATGGGGGTTGCCTACTAGTAGTAAGGCCAGGAGCTGCTAGTAGCGGCCTTGCTCCTGCTTATATTACATGATTTTACCAACGGATATATACACACGGCACTTACAATAATTATTTTGGAAACCCGGACATACACATCATCTATCTATGTGGGACACGGCCTGGTCTGCAGATGATGTGGGACATGACCAGCTGGCTGTGAGTGGCAGTCGCCTCCTGGTAGCACAAGTTGCCAAATGCAAACCCTTTATATGAGCCCTTTTTTGGCCTTATGATGTTTATCACTCCCAAGGCAAGTTCCACGATCGGAACAAAGCAATCACTCATGAAGTGTTTTAATCCCATTGCCAAACAGGGACAAGTCTGGATGCCGTACTGTAAAATACCCGTTGACTAGGCTCGACACGCCATGGCTCATCATCAGCGACAAAAGCCAACCATCAGAAAACAGTCCCACCGTCCTCTATGATGGCAACTTTACAAAGGCAACCCCCAAGTTCACATTGGATCACGAGAAGGAAGCTGCCTTCCAAAACCAACCGGAGTTCATCCGAGTCCCATCTCACGTGCCCGTCACATGCCCGTCACAGACAGCACCAGGATCGCTTCAAGGCAAGGCACATTGGGCACCTCCAAGATCATCAGCCCCACAAAGGAATCCTGGATCTTGGCTCTGCCCTTGAGCCAAATGATCCTGCCAGAAGCTCCTGACCCAAGGGTCATCTCGGTAACTCTGCTAAAAAACCACGTAAGAACCACACACGAAAACCAAATACAGGAACACCAACTCCAACAGAATCCTCCGATCGATGTACCATTCTGACGGTCGCCGTGAATCACGACTGTTCTCGGCAAAGCTGTGGGGACCCAGGCCCATGGGCCCACTCCGAATTGGGAGACACACTATGCTCTGCCTTTTCAATTCCTCCATGTATCAAGCAGAACCTCAGTGGTAATTATATATAGCCCTGGCCCTTCATAGCAATTAAATGCTACTTAGGTATAACTTTCCCTGCTTTCCCGATCAACAATTCCAGCTGCGGCTACTGGATGGCTTCCAAAGCCAAGAAAATAATAGAGGTCTGGTGAGTCAGTGAACCCATCGAAACCCTGAGCATGTTTAGCAACGTTATACAAAGTCATCGATCCCCTCTACTACATATAGACATAATCCGATGCACCAACTAAATCAGCAAAAACAATCAAACAACAACTGTCTCCCTGTAAAATTCCAACGCACTGATCGGTAAATCTGGACAAACCTCAAAGCTCTACACCCGTACTAGATCCGGAAACAAACACAACATCAGAAAAGTAGATTTAAATCTGGAGCTTCGAACACTCTACCTGCCCAATTGGATGCGCCACTACCTGTGCTTGGTTCCAAACGCCAGTTGCTCAACTTTCGCCTCCAACCTGAACACGCCATGCCCCCGGGGTCCCAACGCAAGTCATAAAGATCTAGCTTTACGATCATGTCGCAAGCACTCCATGTCTTCAAACGTGCAGGTGACACGATCGGGTGACCTATCGGGTGTCGAGTCTGCACAGCGGGAACGAGGAACGTCGCCTGTTGAGTATCCACGTTGATGAAGAGATCCCAAACGTTTTGGGACGCGGAAGGTCCACCTAGATTGACAACTCTTAGAAAGGGCACTATCGTCGTCGTCTTCCAACTGACCCTCTGTTTTCGTCTATGTCGCCTGGAAAGGCGACCCCCACATGGCAGCTGATGGACCAATTGCTGGAATGTATCTGACCACTTACAGAACGACAGAACAGGCGGTTCCAGCCAAAGCTGGTGGCGGTTCGACCCAAAGCTGGTTTGCTAACGACCTGGCCACATAGACTTCTCATGTGGGACGGACCCAACTATATAGAGTGAGAATGCTACGTGGACTTGCAAAATGGAAACTTGAAATGTGATGAAATGTGTAAGCAGCTTGTCATAATTTGGTGCTCCCCCTTCCCCTAAAAGGGAAAGCCGGGAAAGCAATTTACATCAAACGTGTCATTCTTCGCGTATTTTTCGTGTCTTCGTGGAGCATACCTTGATCGCCCAGAAAGACCTAGGACCTGTAACGCCTGTTGTCATGTTCAACGGACACCATCGGGTCACATCTTAAGGTCCCGGCTCCTCCAAGCGGGCCTGGAGTCGGATCAGCCCGATCGGCCCGAAGCGATCGGTTTGGAATCTGCCCGATCGGAGTAGGGCCAATCGAAAAGGTGATTCGTTTCTTGAGCCGAAGAAAGGCAAGTTCTATCACCACAAAACAAAGTAAGCGCCATGTTTGGAATAAAAAGGCATTGGCCACCCTAGCAACCATTGATATCATAACTGTTCCCTGAAAGGATATGGGTCTGGACTGGGAATCATGTAGGTGTCCCTATCTCAAATCCATCTCCAGGTAATGAAATGACCCGTACAAGGCCGCCAGTTGGGTGACATGGATATGCTCATTGACCCCAAGTAGGGCCAATGTGGGCTGTCTTACAATGAGGAGCATCTTTATTTCATCCAGTCGTGGGCCTGGGTCAAAATGAAAGACCGAGCGACTACACTCAGGCTCGTTGAGGTGTTCACCATGGTTTTTTGCAAGGCATTGTCCGCAAGAGTACTTTGCGTCTAGATTCCATTGGGCCTAGGCGATCTTTTAGTTTAAGAATGTGGGCCTCCACCAAATGCTTGAAGTAATAAGCAAGAATACTTGCGACCCCAGCACACAACACACACATACACACTGCGGCAAATTGCTCTAAACAGTCCCAGCCTTCAGTTTCCTTTCCATTCTCTCACTGCCTCTGCGCTCCTGATCAGCCCCGTCAGCCGATGGATCCACAAGTGAAGGCAACTACAGACATCACATCACCTCAACAATACCTCAAACGGAAAGGTAGCCCAGGGCAACAGTGGAAGGCAATTTTTTTTTCTGCTGGGCGATCTCTTTCTCAATCTTACAGATCATCACATCGCCCAATATAGAACCACCATGAACAATTAACATATGTTTAGACTGCCAGCAGCCCCCATGTTCAGCTCACAAACCTAGCATCGTGTTCATATCCATATATGGATAGTACTTGGGGGACAGATCCGACAATTGAAATTCTGAAATATCAAGCAGAAAAGATACAAACATTTACATTATCAAACTATGGATGCATATGCATGCATCATCATTACTAGGAACAAGTGCATCGCTACTAGTAACAAGTGCCTTACTACTAGTAACAAGAAGCTAGTAGTAAACAAGCATCATCATGCATCTAAATTCATTACACATCCAGGTGTTTTGTGGGACCGAACGCACGTTCCTGAGACCCTGACATGTACCGAACCACGAGTGTGGTGCTGGTGCCGCTTGCTTCTATATTCCGAGAAACTTGATTGAAGCAAATACAACTATACTTACAATATCTTACTCTATCAAAAACAGTTGATGTTTGGGATGCACACAGCCAAAAATCCAAGTTGGCCACTGAAATGTCGGCGTGATGAATGTCCTAGTCGGTGTGCATTGTTTCGCTGCCACGTTTGGAAGGTCACAAAATATTTGCCCATGGCCAAATTCCCACAACTTCCCCTGACTTCCACAGAATTCTTTAGATTTCTTCGCAAACATCACCTATACTAGAGGGTCACCAACTGATGCACTTCTTAGCACTTTTGCCAGAAAGGGTGTGTGGCCAACAACGGTCCAAAGGAATGCCAAGACAACGGCCCCCCAATAAAAACATCAAAAGCAGCGGAGTGGCCGGATGGCCCTCCTCGAATCGAGAGGTCCTCTCCCTTGAAGAGTCCTCTGCCTGGGACCGGCGTTCGAGACATCGTGTGGACGACCGGAGATGACCGGTGGTGCTTTCTTCCAGGGCTCCGAAGAAGCGCCTGGGCTCCAAGTAATAGCAATGGCCTCCAACATTGCAGAAAAGAAGAGAAGTGAAGACGGGTTCCTTTTAGGTGAAAGATGGTGAAAGGCACATCACATCACAGCCTTGATGAGTGAGGTCAGTTCCTTCCCCCTTTTGCACAGCCCGGCTTGACGCTTTGACCTGTTCTTGAAGGCTCTACAGGTTGGTTCTCAACCCGTTTCAGATTTCAACAATCAAAAAGCATGGTTTGGGTGGATCCAAAAAGCTGGTTGAGTCGAACCACCAAGGAATCACCTGATTTGGGGAGAAAAGAACCCTGCAAGTTGCAATCCGATAAGCAGCCTCAAACAAATCAACTAACCACCCCGCGATTCCATCGATGAGCCCGTCGTTGGTTGCTGTAAACAAAAATAACACGTCGACCGTCTTGTAGTCATTCACAGCTGGTGGTCCCCTGGCACCTGGATGGGGACCACCAGCCAGCTCCGCGAGGCTGGACACAGACTGAAGCTGAGGAAAGAGTTACCTTCAACGAGAAAGGGATTGCCAGAAAAAGAACTGACTTTCCAAAAGAATGCCACGGAAAATGCCCCGAAATGCACCAAAGCTCTCAGAGCTCCTTTGCTTTTTGACTGCGGTTACGGTTACGGAATCATCATGGAAGTGGATGGCACCACCTATTTGTACAGGGAAAGGGTCATCCAAGGGGCCATAGTCCACTTGCATGGTGATTCCAGGGAGTGTACAAACATTGAACATCACTTGTTTCTTTTTTCTCCGTGTGTGTCGTTGGGCCGCCAAAACCTGAAGTGGTCACCAGTAGGCCGGACATGGCCGAACCACCAAACGGGCACTCCTGGAAACTCCAACCATCAAACCATGTGGACTTCCTCGTGCCGCTGGACTCTCTCAAGTTGCAGGTTTAATTACTGTACATCCAAAGTTGTGGGCAACTGCCCAAGCAATCTCCAGGCACCGATCTACTTCATCGATCAGCATCACCGATCACCTCTCATCGAACTCGCAAAAACATCTGTCACGCCTGGTCTTGGAGCATCCGCTGATCGGCCAAGACACCTTGGGAGGACACGGGTGGTCACGTGGGGACTGGCGATGAACGCGGGCGCCTGGTGTTGACGGTGTCATCCCGGTGTCATCCACGAGAAGAAGGATCTTGAAGACCTGATGTGTGTGATCATTTCTGATGTGAGGTAGGTGACTGTGGTCAAACAAAATACTGATGGGCTGTTGGATGTATTTGGTCACTGAGACGTCTAACACCAGATATGAGGCATATGCTGAAATGTGTGTGTGTGTGTGTGTCTCGGTATGTGTGATGTGTACATGTGTACCAACTGACTTACGGGGTGTAAGACTGCTTACGGAGTATCAGCGTCAAGTCCGTCAAGTGATTTCAGGTTGGCACCCTTCTAAGAACCAAAAAGGTAATGAACACTGGACGCCGAACACGAAAACACTTGCTCAGAATATTTTCAGATCTCGAGGAACTGGGTACCAACCAGCACCCGACTTATATTGACTCTTCCTGATTGGAGGGACCCCAGTGGGCCAGTTTTCCAGGGTCTCAGCTGCCCCAACCGGTGCTGAAATCCCTAGCAATCCACAGACCTTGAGAAGGCATGGATTCTCCGACCTTGAGGCAGACTTGACAGTGAACTGTTGAGCTTCTCCGCCAATTCTTCTCGTTTTCTCAGGGCACCCGGCGTTCCAAGGCCACCTCCACACCTTGGATCTCCTCAAGTTCGCTGCACTCGGCAGGATCCATCCGGATCATGTCCACTGGATCAGTAGGTCCCCACTGGTCCCCCTCATACAACCTTGAAACAATATGGTTCCCTCATACAACAGCCAAAAGACCTGCGATCCGTTCGTGAGTGTACATTGAAGCATTGTTATCCTTTTCAAGCCACCTTTAAAGGCATCGAAATCACTACTCCCCCCCAAAAAGGCTGAACATATTAACATCAAACATATATATATATATATATTATACCCCGGTTCAAAACTCTCAAAAACATGCTGCATGCTGCATGCTATTTGGCAACCCCCCATGCTCACCACACACTTGGATCTTGAACCGTTCGAGTCTTGAATCTTGAGGGTCTTCACTCGACCCCCACGACGACTGCTTGCTAGCCCACCAGAACCTGTAATTAAGTGGACTAACATGCATCTTCACCCACAAACTGTCGCACTCCCCTGCCCACCATTCATGACCAATCCTGCCCTCAATCCATCTGGGTCTACACCGAAGAACCACCGGTGTCAGGTTGTCGTTCTTCCCTCGTCCCCGCCATCTTCCCCGGTGCCTTCAGCAGGCGCTTCATCTCCTTCTCGTTGGCGTCCACTTGCACCGCCATCCGGGCCACCTCGCGGCTCCTTCGAGGACGGCGTTTTGGGAGGCTCTGCGAGAAAAACACATCGAGGATGGCAGGGTGCTTTTTGGTAGGGAGAAGTCATGAAACGTCCTTCTTTCCCTGGAGTTTGGGAGGTGTGTGGTACTGATTTACTATGAAATGATATACTTCTAAGATTCTATAATATACATGCTTTGTGCTTTTTTGAATGGTTCCGGTTTGGGGTCCTTCTGTTGCCTCTCTCTTCTCTTTTTCGGCAGACATCATGCTGTTGTCTTTCCTCGTTCCTTGACCTTGCTTGAAGGAACATATCACGTCACTGCTCCGGCAAGAACGTTCCATCATCCGACTGAGAAAAGTGAGCAATAGTTAGTCAGTCAGCCGAGCAAAGGAAGCCCCAGAAAGGTGTACAAGTCACCTAATTTCTTGGCTCCTTGGCTGCCTTGCAAAGGATAACAACTTGTTGCTTGACATCAGCCACAAAAAAGCCGTGCGACAGAACAGTGACAAGAACAAATGGCCTGCGCCGTTCAAATCCAGTCGTCAAGGGTCAAGATTCCCTGTCGTGCCTTTACAAGGATCTTGTTGCCATCTCAGCATTCACAGAGACGGACCAGAACAAACTATAGGGGAGTTCGTCAGTCTCTCGATCCTGTGAACAAAAAAAACAAAACACACACATGAAGGTGGACACCGGACACCATCCTGTTGGTAAAAGAAAATAGTAAAGATACATGCCATCCGTGTGATGCGTTCGTCGGAGGGTCTGAACCAAGATTGTCCACCCAAAATCCGCATCTCCCATTCCTGATCTCAAAGCCTACTGGGTGCAGTGCCGCTGCCATTAGCAATAATGATCCAAGCTCCAAGTCCTTCTTTGGGTCAGATTCATAATCCCAAATGCCAACAATGTTAGACACCAAAGTGTGATCCAATATCCATGCGTCCAGCCCAGCTCTTTACTGGACACCCTCAACCCTGGTGGCGTCCTGGGTGAAGTCACATAGCCTGCAGGCTCGTGGGCTCGCGACCGCCGAGAGCTCGGATGACCCGGGAAGAAAGCCAGCTGAGTGATGGAAATATTGCAGGGTGGCAACAGCGTTAGTGAAAAACACGATGATACACGATGTCTGAAGATGCAAACCCAATGTTAGTTGAACGTGCATGTTTCTCAGGATGTGTCACTGACCCCTTTCTGATTCAATTCCACACAGCAAATCATGAATTGAGGCTACGGTGCCACTGACCTTCTCAAAACTGAACCCATCAGAAAGCCTCAAATGATAACCGTGTGTATTTTCACGTGTGCATAACAGAAACAAATGCAGCAGGTCAAAAAACACCCTTCAAAGATCTGGGGTAATGTCGAAAACACATACTGTACTAAAAACACAGGAAAAGTACGAGTATGATGTATGGGTTTCATACGGGTTGCGGAAACATCACGTATTTCCCAAACCCGAGGTATTCGTTCCAAAGATTCCAGAGTACTGTGTTAATTAGTACAAATAGCGGACGGGTTTGGTACGGGTTGGACATTCACGCGTTACTTTCTGTCGCTAAATCTTCAAACAGTAGTGCCTTAATTATACTAACACAAAAAAACACAAGGCACCGGCATAATTACTCGCTAAAGTCCCGCTTACCAATTACATGCAAGTAATTATGCCAGTACCAAATGTGTTGTGGAGTCTGGACCTCAGGCACAAATGGACAGCCATTCACGTGTTTTTTAGATTAATACAATTCTTTCAACATGCCATGAATCAAGGGGTTTTGCAACCCGTGCGGTCCAACCCGATGTATTTCGTTGCACCCCTGTTTAATAACAGCAGGTAAGGGGTGCGTCTCTGGTTCCTGCGGTGTTTGGATCCTTCTACGAGGGAAAACAGCGAGCACCGCCCAAACTAACCAATCACCTAGTACTAGAAGGGGCCTAGCGGCCTAACCCCAATTTAACATGGAGCCGGGAGAGAGGATGTGTTTGCCCCAGTAGCAGATCCTTGGTATCACCATTGAGCACTTGTCCAATTGAGATCCATTGAACTATTCCAATGTTCTTCCAGTATGGATTTCATGAATTCAAAAAAAAATGAGTTGCTACAGTACCAAAAGAGTTCCTATAGTCAACAAAACGCCGATCCAGCACCAGCACCAGCACAGGCAAACAAAACGCAGATCCAGAGCCACACCATGAAAAAATAAGAACCCCTATAATTTGCAGTTATATCTGGGGAAACAAAATTGAGAGGTAAAAAACAGGTTACTCAGAGACAATGTTCCTCGCAAACATTAAACAAATTTCCTCTCGAATTGATTGCCCACCTGCGCAGGTGATCATACTACTACAGTATGTATCTTTCTGTGTCTGCAATCTCCAAATTAAATGTTATACTCACGGCTCAGCTGAGATGGTGCACTTCGGGTCTAATCATGGACTTCAGATTGAAGCCTCACCGAAAACCACTGGATCAACATAATTTTGCTCGATATCAACCAGTTTTCCCAGCACAACCACCCTCACAAGCCTTGCGGCAAGCTCAAGGCAAAACATCATCAGCATTCGCCGGAAATTGCGCACTCATGCCGCAACCTCCAGCCAAGCCCCCCACAAAACCTGCGAACGCCTTCCGCAGTCGCGCCACTGATATTGCCCAAACCACTTCCACAAAGCATACATCAAACCAAGTGGCCATGCATGAAAAGCAATGCGGCCCACACCAAAAAAAGAGGCTCCGGCAACTTGTGATCTTGAAGCTTGGCTGCGATACCTCCAATTGTTGAACAGTGAGCCATTAGGCTCCACGCGCTCCTGGCATGATGCTCCATGGTTCGAAAATCTGCATGCAGACATGGGTGGGCTCATGTAATCCATCAGGCAGCTCATGTTCGAATAGGCTGAGCAGTTCGAATAGGCTGAGCACATGGGTGGGCCTCCCGCGGTGGGCAAGTGCACCACCAGGCCGGCAATCACGATAGATGCATTGGGTTTCACCCTGTCGTCCACAGCGTTGCCGTCGAAGAGCAGCACATTGTAACCTAGCCATATTTGTGATTGTATGTTGTTTGTTGAGGTCCGGGACTGCCCACTGCGATCTGGCGCTTGCGGTTGAGGTCCGGTAGTGCGCACTTCGATCTGCCACTTGCTCGAACTTGCTGGCGAGGAGGAGGCGGAGGAGGAGAAGGGGAGAGGTGAGCGTTGATAAAATCTAACAACCGTCACCTGGCAGGCGAGAAAGAACATGCACAATGGATGATGGTTGACAAGGGCCTCTACAACTGATCAGTGCTATCATTCTTACGACCATAAATTTCTGTCACCACTCGCTGCCTCACTGCCCCAAAGGGGAAGCAAAAAGAACTCCAGAAATCCCTATTCTTAATTAGGCATTCTCAAAGCATTCTTAAGCCACATGTTGATTGCATGGATCTTAAACCGGGTTCACACATGTTCAAACAACGTACGGTTCAAACCATGTCCGGTTCCTGTGAAGCGGCACCCATGATTCTTGTTGCTTCGGCCGCCAAGGACGCCCCACCTTGGAGGGCTTCCACACCTGTCCAGCACAGGGAGCTATGAAAGAGCTATGAAATTACTGCCTAGCAAACTGTATGGACCATTATGGACCATACCGAACATATTCAGAGCTAGTATTAGAAAAGTTAAGCAAACCTTTCAGGCGACGTACATCTTAGGATTCCAATAACATCAAATGACTAATATTAGCTGAAGGGTTGAATTCTAGCCTTTCCTTTGATACTGCACACCCACTTGTACACACCATGGTTTTCTGGATCACCTAGCTTTCAATACTAAACACCGACACATTATCTGCTGAGAAAATTGGAGGAACTGAAGCAAAGCGTGCACAAGAATCGCACGAGTGCCGAAACCCTGATCTGAAACAAGTGCCGAAGCCCTGATCTGGGTGGTCGAATTTTGTTGCTAGGTCGCAGGGGAAAGGCAAGCTAGATCACCCTTGTGTCCTGACGACCTACAGCTACAATGGCCTTCTGCGCGTGGCTTGGATGAGTCCCAACCAAACGGACAGAACTGGAAATGCTCTCCTTCAAAAAATTCCGAGCCACCGGGTGTTTGTCATAATTGGTTCTAGCGGCCAGGAAAACCACGCCTGCATGTTCCAATGTTCTAACTCATTATGTACGAGTCTTAGGTTGCTACATATGAGAAATGAACGAAATCTACGGCTCTAGGAACCTACTTGGTCATGGTCATGGTTGTATTCCCTTTGGCTTTTCAGGGTGCAAGCAAACTGACCCAACGAACACATGACACGTGCACTTTTTCAAGTGGTGCGTCTTAGGTCAACAGTACCTGTGCCCCTAAGCCATGACGCAGCAGATGATGCTCCAGATGCATGCCATGAAAGAAGAGCTCAAAGAAGCAAAGGAGCAGCAGTCCTCAGCCAGTTCAACCAGCAAGACTCGCAAGACCAGCCTAAGCTTCGAGAAAGTCAACCCGAACAGCGAGGAGCAGTGAAGAGCTCGGAGCAATCAGTGAGAGACCTCTATCAGGAGCCAAAGTGTCAAATTCGCCAAATGGGGGCCGAGCTGGGTGTTACTCTCGAAGAAGGGTACATTCAGGAAGTTTTCAAGATGTTCGAAGGCGAAAGGCTTTTCCTTTTAGAGGTTGCTTGTTCGACTGATTCACTATTAACCCAAGAGGCATTGGAGAAAGGAATGCTGGCAGAGAGAGCTTCGCTGTTCAATGGACATGACCTGACTACACCAGAGGGACTTTGGAAAACTCTCGATCTCATCAGAATGAAACGACCTCGGAACATTTGGATTTCCACGGAGTGCGGCCATCATTCAGAACTTCAACCAGAAAACGGAACAACAAAAGAACGACCTGAAAGACAAACAAAGGCAGGCTCGAAAACAACACATAATAGGTGGTTTGGTGGTGGCTTATTTTGGTAGGTCTTTGGGGTGTGACATTCATTGGGAATGGAGCCGCAGATGTCGTGCTTGGAAATGGGATTTGATCGATAGGATGCGAAGTAACATGAACACGTTCACGGCCATCTTGCGGGGCTGCCCAGTTGGGTTGGTGAATGCGAGTGGGACCGGGGTGATAGGAAAAGAATGGAGAATCGAAGCCACGAACGAACAATTCGCCAAAAGCGTCCATTTGCCATGTAAAGGTGACAGTTGTGAAGGCATGCATGTCAGGTGTGAAGGTAGTGAGACACGGAAATCAGCCTTTTACACGAAGACTATGGTGAAAAGGATCATTCATTACATGCGACAAGGGTTGTCCGAAGAGACCCGCAAGATCTTGAATGGCAGCCGTTCGCTTCCGATCTCCGACTTCGAATGTGTCGAACGCAGGGTGAAACTGGGAAAGTACTCGGAAGGGAAGTGCAACTGTCAGCTGTTCAGGGATCAAGGGTTGGTTCAGATGTGTCTCAATGGAAGATCAAGAGGTTCTGTCCCCCGAAGAGATTCATGAATGGGAAACTAAGTTTAAATTGATCCATGGTCACGGTGGTGTTGCGAGTTTAGTTCAGGCCTTGAGGCAGAAACAGGTCGGACAACCCGTTTTGGAACTTGCTAAGAAATTCCGGTGTGAAATTTGTGAAGAAAGGAAGAATCCATTCCCAGACGTGAGTGTTGCCAACTTAGAGAGATGGCATGTCGTTTTGGCGGATTGTGCGTTTTGGAGGCATCCCATCACGAATAAAAGGGTCACTGTTGGTCTCATGATGGATCAGGGGTGTAGGTTTCTCGTTGGGAAGATTTTGGTGGAAGGGGAGTCCTCTAGTGTCAAGTCGGAACAGTACATTAAGTTCTATCAGGAACATTGGCAGCAGTACTTTGGACACCCGGAATTCTTGAGGTTCGACGCGGAGGGAGCGTGGAGGTCTCGAGAATGGGATGAACACTTTTCGAAACACCAAGTGATGTTGGATCCGATTCGCGGTGATGCTCATTGGCACCTCTCGCCACCCATGAGGAGCATTGCATGGCTCAAAGAACTTTTGTCCAGATTGGCCCAGGACGATGCTCGCATCAGTCCTCATGAGGCAGTAGCTCAAGCGATTTCCATATGGAACAAAAGAGAGATGGTACGAGGTTTCTCACCATTTCAACATGCCCTGGGACAAGCACCGGACTTGGAGGGACGCTTCTTTCGACAAGAAGTGAAAAGTCTGCCGGTGGACATCATGGAGACTCCAGTCAAAGAGATGGAAGAGAGAAACCGCCTGAGACTTTTTTGGCAGAAGAGACCTTTTTGAGGTGGCAGGCGAAGGAGAGAATAGCCAGGGCACTCAACTCCAAGGCCAAGGCCATCCCGACCTACATGCTGGGCGACTTGGTGTTTTACTGGCGCCACCTTGGCAGGAAAGAAGCTGGACAGAGATACCAAACAGGTCATTTTTATGGTTACGCTGGACCAGCGAGAATCCTTGCTTTGAAGACCAGATTTGACGAGGACGGAAACGTCCGACCAAGTTCAGTGGCATGGCCGGTGAGGAACAACAGATTGTTGAAAGCCTCGATTGAGCAGCTTAGAAGGGCCTCAGACAGAGAACAGGTTCTGGCAGAGATGGACAAAGAGTTCAACATGCTGTGGACGATCTCAGAGCTCGTGGCACCTCTGGGGAAGAACGAATATGATGACATCACCTCAGAAGCCAGAGAAATGCCTGGACCAGAAGATCGTGAGAGAGTAGCTCGATTTTGGTTGTCCAACAAAGCGGCACCGGTCCAAACATCCGGTGGAGATTCCTCCAGAAGCTGACCCTGCCCCTTCAGATGTCGACTGAGGAGATGAAAGGAGGTCCTGCCAGTTCTAGTAGGCCCCACCAGGTTATAGACTTGGAATCTGATGACCAGTTGTTTCAGGACACCAAACCGAATTCAGAGGGCAAAGAACAGGGAAGTGTTTGGAGCGATCAGTCCGCAGCAGTTGAGTTGACAATTCCTTTGCCGACCAGTAGGCATGGATGGATGAAAATGTCAAAAAATGTCTATGGATACATAGTGAACACTCTCAAAAAGAAACGTGTGGAAGTGTTTGAACGCCACATGGACGAAGAGACCAAAGATAAGTTCATGGGAGCTAAAGACACTGAGATCAACAAGTTCATTCAGTCAGAAGCTCTATAGACATTACCAAGACATTTGCAACCATCCAAAACAGAAGCGATGTCTATGAGGTGGCTTTTAAGTTGGCAGGTAGACGGCGACGGCAAGACTGTACCTAAGGCAAGGTTGGTCATTTTGGGGTACCAGGACCCCGTTATGAACACAGAACTACCTATGCACCGACTACCACTCGCCACACCAGACAGACGATGCTTCAGTTTGCTGCAGGCAAGGGTTGACATTGTTGGAAAGGCGATGTGTCTGCCGCCTTTTTACAAGGCCCGAGTTTGCGAAGAAAATCTTTATTGTACTCCAACTGTGGATTTGTGCCAGCGATTGGGTATCCCAAAGGAGAGCATCACCAGACTTCGGAAATCCTGCTATGGATTGGTGCAAGCACCATACGAGTTGTACGAATCTGTACGCACTCAATTTCTCTCATTAGGTTTCACCCATCACTTGCTGACCCCTGCTGTTGGTTTCAAACCAAGGATCAGAAGTGAAACCAATCATCACAGGGCACGTCGATGATTTCATCTTTGTTGGGCACCCTCAAGATGAAGTTTGGGGCAGAGTGAAAAGACAGATTCAAGATGCTTTTAGGTGGGGAGAGTTTGAAGAAAACAAATTCACTCAGTGCGGGGTGCAAATCGAGAGGCAACAGGATGGAGGTTTCATTTTGAGCCAGGAAAGGTACATGTCGCACACCCTTCCGATCCCCTTGAACAACGAACGGAAGAAAGCTAGGAAAGAACCTGCCACAGATTGGGAAAAAACCACCATGAGAGGGGTGTTAGGAGCCATGTCATGGCATTGTAGTCAGGTGCGTTTCTGGTTTGCTGCGCATGTTTCCCTGTTCCTGTCGGAAGTTCCTAGTTCTACTGTTGAGACCATAATTCAGGTGAACAATCTGCTTCAAAAGATGAAAGATGCTTCTCGCGAACCTTTGCGGATTTTTCCCATCCCGATCGAGCGCATCGGCATTTATGCCTGGAGTGATGCAAGCAACCAAAATCGGTCCAGTGGTCACTCTATCTTCCTTGGCGCTGCGGATAGGAGTTTAAGTGAGGGTTGTTTGGCGAAGATATCCCCAATGTTTTGGCAGTCCAGGAAAATCGATCGTGTTTGCAGAGCTCCTGGGGCCTCCGAGGCTCATGCCGCCATAGACTCGGAAGATGTGCTTTATTTGATCCGATTCCAATGGTCCGAACTTCTCGGCAACACACCGGATCAGCGAGATCCGGACTCCCATGTTGGTAAAGTTGAAGGCACTTTGATCATGGATAGTAGGAGTGTTTATGATAAATTGCACAGGCCTTACATCTCTCCTACGGGACAATCCTAAAAAGTGGACATCGAGCTTGTCGCTTTAAAGAATGCTCAGAAAGAAACCGATCTTCGTGTTAGGTGGGTGAATAGCGAAGCTATGCTTGCCAACTCACTCACTAAAAGAGGAGAAGATGAACAAATGAATCGGTTCATTTCGTGCCGCCAGACCTGGAGGATCGTTGAAGACAAAGAATGACAAAGAGATGTTCACTAGTGGAAAGCGCCTGAAAAAAGAACGAATAGACCTGTTGAATCTGCACGATTCGGAGACCAAACTCTGACCAATGGACGTCTTTCGGACAAAGCATCCAGAACATTCCAGAACCAGGTCCAAAATGGACCGAATCCAGGGGCATGCACTTTTTCAAGTGGTGCGTCTTAGGTCAACAGTACCTGTGCCCCTAAGCCATTCGGCTCCCTTGTCCCTAGCCCGAACTTCCATTGACTCACCGGCGTATCGCCATAGAGAAACGGACGCCACCGGACTGCTCGGTCTTCGTTCGTTGCGTCCGTCCTTTGAGGGGCCGTTCGTCCGTTCGTGCCGCGGAACGTGTTCGTCCGTTCGTGTACCGAAGAACGTGCACGTGCCTGTGGCCACGCGGGCTGCAGTCACCTGGCGAGGCTTCGAAAGCTTGGACCCATCAAGCACTTTTTGGAGGGGAATTTGGAGGATATGATATGCTGATGAATCCAAAGGAGTCTACAATAGTCTACAGTATGATGTTTTATCTAGTTGGAATTTGTTTGTTGAATCTATATATATATATCGATTTGGTTGAAACACTCTTTCCTTCTGCCATTTTCAGGCGGCTCACTCTAAGGCATGCCCCTGGCTTAGGCTTGGGTTGTTCTATGTCCTCCGATCGCCTCTTCCAAGGGAATTGAGGCATGTGAGATGTGCCCCCTCCCCGATTCCACTGAGCTGAGGGGCCTATAGCGATCCCGACGCGTCGCACCCGACGCATCCCAAGGAGGCCAGGCTCCTCAAGAAAACGCCTCCTGGCCGATTTAGCCTCCGCCTCCATATCTCCAGGCAGAGTTGTTGTCAGCGGCTTGAAACTCATGCTGTGATGTGTTTTTGAGACACACACAAATCATTAGTAAGCAGCAAAATGAAATTTTATCTTGCAGGGCCATCCTCTTCTTAGAGACGCACATACACATCGTACGCCTGTAATTACACACACCCTCTTCTTTCCACAAAACGCAGAAAAGCCTCCAGCATCGACCATCGAACCTTCCAGCAAGGCAGCGCCTCGCCCAAGGTCTCCATGCGTTCCTCCAGTTGCCTGGTGGAGCTGCAAGATAAAGAGGGGATCGGTCAAACAACGCCTGGATGAATCAATGGTGTTCAACAATAATTTGCATACTTGCGCGGCATTGTCTTTATAATTATCTTGTTGCAACCCACTGAAAAAATGCGTTTCTTGGATTTATGGCATTTGATCCGTGTCCCAAGCTCTTTGGCTTTTGGGCTTCACTGCCTTCATGTGGAGCGTTGGTGCAACAGTGGTTCCATCAATAAGTGCTGAAGTGTGGCCATTCCAAGCTTCTGGCCATCCGACGAGGGATCCTTAAAACAAGTTTGTTCCTATAGATTGTTCATGTGTTTCCATCATTCCCCTGGTCCCCTCGTCCAAATAGCCCATTCATCCATGCCTCGCCAGCACCTCGCGCTTGCTCTGCTCCTCTTCAGGGAGGGACTCCAAACTGACGCAGGCCCCGGTGGCTTTTTAGTGGATCAAGTGAGAACTGCTGCTTCTGCTGCTCCTATCCCTGCATCAATAACTATACTTGTCGCCTTCTCTTCTAATCCAGCTTTTTTCACAAAGACCATTGGTGTGTGATTGTGTGTTGAAACACCCATCAAGGTCGCTCGTGACCCATTCCAACACCTGAAACTCCCCACTCTGTCATTCGGGTTCAGGAAATCACACGTCGAGTCCGGCCGCTCCACGGCCCCAGTGTCCAGCCCTGGCTCCCATCGCTTGGAGAATCGGAGTCCGGTGCGACGGGGCAAACGAAGCGCGACCGCCGTTGGTGCAATTCACGAACAATAGGAGTCATCCCCCCCAAAAAAACGATGTATAGGTTGGACACAAAGCAACACCCCAAAGGAGGACATCTCCAACAACACCTGCTACTTCCACTTCCTCCGATTGGGGATAGGTTGGGTGATATGAAGAGGATACATCGAAGGCATTGCAATTGAGTGGCCTTGGACCCAAACAACACCCGCAAATCTTTGGGGAAAACAAACAAACAAAATAACACACAAAACACAACACATAATATCGATATCTCCAGTCCAAAATGAACGAGTAGCGTATCACACAACAAACAAAATAAACACACTTCACATACCAGGACCATCCTGTCTGGGTGTTCTGGCTGGAGATCCAGTAGTGCAGGGTTGTCCAGCCAGGACACCCAACCAAAAGTCGACCACGTGGAACTCACCCGGATCCTCCACGATGGAACTCTCCGCCGCGCTGAGCCGTTGTGCCAGGCCCGAGACCTCGGCGAGTGTATAGATATATATATATATATTATTACATATAAGCAACAAGTGAAAAGTTTACGTATCCTGAAATCATGAGAGGAATATGGAGAAATATCAAAAAGGCTGAGGCGCAATGGACGCGAAGGTGGGATGTGGGCCGCTCCAGTGGACATCACTGGACACCCAGTGATATCAGAAATCCAACTGGAGCGAGGGGATGTGTATTTCAATTGACCCTCGCTAAGAATCCTTGGGCTCTCCATGGGAGGGGTCAAACCCTCCGTAGCAGGGGTCTTTGGCCCTCATAGGGCCTGGATTCTCAGGGCTATTAAAATAAAGGCACGGCACGTGTGACATTGCAGCATCTGCGAGAGCAAGTGGGGTTCGGCCGGTGCGGACCTCAAAAAACTCCATGTGTATTTGCATACATGGGGGTGTCAAGGGGTGAGTGTATATTGGATTATATAGGTACATATTCCACACATGGAGTGGTTGAGTGGTTAGGGGCGAGCAATATAAGTCAGGTTTCTAGAAGGGACATGGTATAGGTTTCTAGTTTGGGCTTTCCTGTATGTGGCCATTCTTTCGCTTGTTCATCATAGATAGATCCGACATAACTAGATGAACCATGCCATGAACCGAGTCTTCGGAGACTTCGGGTCGCCAGATCGTTGCGATGTGAAGGGCAGGACGCGTGTATACAAATGAACGACTGGCAACAATGCTAGCTCTACCTGGCTTGAAAACATCAAACTAGCTGAACTCACCCCCTCACCAAACTCGGACCACTTGATCTTGGTCAACTCCAAGTTGGAGAGTTAGCAAGCTCCAACACCGGCCGAAGCTACGCTCTGCATGATTAAAACTAAAAAATATGAATGGAATACACATGAACTGCATGGAATAACATGGAAGATCATGGAAGACCATCTTTTGCTGTCACGAGTTGCTGTTGGTGTTGCGAAACCGTTGGCCGTTGGCCTCTTCGGACGGATCTCCGTGGCGGCGACAGCTCGGACGCCGGGCATGGCTCGTGCCGGTGTCCTGGCTGTGCACCTGCAGCTGCGTCTCCAGGGAGGAGACTTGGGCTGTCAGCCTCGGCGAAAACACCGGGAGTTGGGCCCTGATGTATGGTGTGCAGTGGCACTGTTGGACACTTGTGCTGGGTTAGGGTGTGGATGTTTGCCTGGTTCGCACCCTGTGCAAGATCAACAACCTTTGTGCTTCGTTATACAACAAATTGCTTGATCACCGGCCAATCTCGTCGGTGGGAGGTCCTCCGCCATGTGTACCACTATAATTTACACTAATTTACACCAAAACAAGTCAATGTCCAAAGTCATAAATTATATATCATCGCTTAAACAATCAGCGTATTATCTATAAAACTATATAGCACCGACGTCTATGCAGGCGATGCAAGCAGCAGTTCGATTCAACCAAGTCCTATAAAACTATGTCAATTTGACAGTCTCTGGTTCCACCTTCCATGATCGAAGGTGTGCATCCACTTGGAACCTGCGAGTTCACCGTCTCTGGAACCTGGGGCAGCCCACTGTCGAAGGTCTTGTGCCACTGTCTGCTCCCACTTCTTGCGGATATTCTCGGCCTAGTGGAACGGGCAGGACTGTTCCAACCCATATGGCTGTTCATCGCACCAGGATACCTGACCTACCCGACCTGGCCTACCCAAGCGACCTACCCATCCTCCCGGTTTAGACCCACCATCCATCGCCAGCGGTCCGACCGGGAGCGGGTCGACTCATTCCCAGTCAAATTCAAGACTCAGGGTGGGAACATGTGTGTTATTATCTGAGTATGGTCCGTATTACGACCGTATGGTATATAATTGTGGCTCAAGTATTCTGTGAATATCATGAAACACAGCCAACCTTTGTAGATTCTGGTAGAAGCACACAAAGCACCTCAAATGAGGATTCTTCACGATGAAGCACCATTCTTTCAAAATAAAGTCAGAATGCCCCCCAAACTGAGGTGATGTTGTCCACTCTTGCACCAATCCATCTGTCGGCGAACTGGAGTTCACTGTGGTTCAACCAGAGATCCAAATTTCGGGGTGAGGTAGGCCAAGACAACGAACCCGTCTGTCCACGCTTCACCGTTTTGACTGATCGAACCGCCGCTCCTCCCATCCATCGAACCACCCAGCGGAGGAGACGCTTTTTCAGCTGCGGATGTTCCTCTACGATCGACGCCGTTACGCTGGTCCTTTTGTGTGTCCGATGGTGCCTCGGCGCTGGTCGCATTGGCTCGCATCTCCGCGTTCAAACGCTCCTGGGTCACCCATTCAACGCACCCGCAGCGGCTGGCTGTGTCCATGGCATGTTTGTATTGACTTGAGATGTTGTGGTTTTGGATTCTTTTGGATGTAATGTATGGATGTTGGATGCTGTTTTGGATGTTTTGACTTGAGAAACTGTCCAGGAGAGGTTATGGGATCTCAACACCAAACACCTTTCAGTAGTCCATCTAGTTTCAACGGGACACCACCACTTCCAAAGATCTTCCAGGTGTTCACTGTAAAAGCCGTTGGCCTGTTGTCGTGGTGAACTCCTTCAGGACTGCCTTGGGAGTTCAAAGCGGAATTTGTATAAGAAATTGACCAAGGCTCTTCATCCAGCACGTCGTCTTTTTTCATTCAGAACACCCCAAACGACACCCGGAGGCATTGGCACGTCGTGATGACCGCATGACGACCGGTCAGCGAGACATCAGGGTGGCGCCCGACATGAGGTTGGTGCCCACTGGTCTACGGCAAAAGAAACATCAACTGCGGATGTCACTGCAATATAGAATTGAACATTGTTCAAACTGCTCGTGGAACGACAAACCAATGTGAAAGGAGATGTTTGGGGATGTCTGAGAGCATTTCCATGCGTATGTAACTACTCGAAGTCTTGTCCCTTCTCCGCCTTAGATTATCATTGGATCTGCTATCAAACCGCAGTCTTGGAGCTTGACCTCCAAACAAAAGCAGATCTTGCATGATCTTGCAGTCAAACCAATGAGCTTCATCTGAAGAAGAGTGTCATTCATGGTCGATCGATCCATCAATCCGATTCTCGATCCTTGACCCTCCCATTATTCAAAACCCATGGAAGCCCCGCCATGCCGCTCCCAACCCCGCCCCAGGATGTCCCAGGTCCTGGCTCGCTTGCATGCGGGACTCGACCTGGCCGAGCGATTCTCCAATGCAGGTCCTTTCCGGGTGTCAAATTGTTACTCTTTGCGCTGCCACTAGCAAACTGAATATGCGAAGATCATCGAAGATCAACGAAGATCGCGACAGGATGTTATATCGGGTGGCTCGTGACGGTAAACATCGGTAAACCCACCAATCGTGGGAAGCTGGTGAAAAACGTATACCCTGTGGAGGATCACCTCCAAAAATGAACCAACAGAGTTTAGAGAACTTGGGGTAGGGAGAAATTCGGAAACTCGACAACATTTTGCTTGAGATCGGCAGGAAGGGTCACCCAGCAGATCCAGGCATAGTTCTAACAAAAACGGTTCCAACATGTTCCCAGTTTGACTTCACCAGTAGAGTCGACCGAGGCCCCCTAGGGCCCCCTTTGCGTGAATTGGAACGAGTCCCACGTTCCGGGACTCTCGTGGCCCGAAACGGTGTTGGAAGATCTACAGCGGATTTGCGTTTGTTGTATTCACTGGAGGAATGGTGCTTATAGCATGTTAGATCCATCCATGTTAACAACTACACCGCCACATAATATTGATATTTACATATATGGGACAGGATGCAGAATAGGATCCTTCTTGCTGTCGGTCTATTCTTTGTGGAGTGGTTTTATTCGAAGCCAAGCGGTTCAGCGGCACCTCCTGGTTGAGCTTCTGCTCGCTCCTCAGCACCGCGGCACACCGTGGTGATCTGGGTGTGGCACCCTTCTGGTGACCATCTCGGTGTTTGTGGCATTGTGGCACTTGAATTGATCATATCAATTTGTCTGACGTTTAAGAAAGTCATATCTCTCAACTGTCTGGTCCTTGTTCCTTCTCCCTAGGGCCATAGAACATGCCCCACAAAGCTTTTGGACATGTAATTATATAATTACGTGTATAGGGGATACCAGACTGGGCCGCCCGCGAAAGGAACAAACAATTGCCATGCAAAACAAACATCATCAATATAATATCGGCTTGCTCCCTTTTCACAGAATTTATGGGAATATAAACAGGGTAGGCCTCCTATCTTCCGTGGCGTTTCATCCACGCCTGCAACTGTTGGACAACTGACCTGCGGCAAATACCGAGCAAGAAACTCTCCTTTGTAGGCTGGTTCACACAGGAATCTACCATTTTCTGCCCGAGAGTCTTTACAAGTACCAGTTTTGGGGGTTCACCTAGTTTGTCTCAGAAGGCACACAAACCGAAAACTGGGGGTTGTGACTCCCACAAAAAGACAGCCAAAAAACCTCCCACCTCCTCCTCACCATCATGCCAGGCAAACTTGGTAGCTTGACCCAAGCCCTAAACATATATTAATTACTATTACTATATTCCATAGAAGATGTGGGGATCTCTTGGGTTCTCCCACCGCTCCTCACGAAGCCCCCACACCACCTAGCTCATCCGCCACTCCCCTGAGTTCATCTGGGCTGCTCCAAGAGGACTTGGTCCACGCGTTGGCGCCAGGTATCGAACCCCGCCTGGTCCGGTCTGGCGCCAACGACAACGCAGACCGGTCGTCTCACAGAGGATGGGTCCCTGCAAAGGTCAGAAGATGTCAGGATCGGTTGAAGCAGGTCCCACTATGTTCCCACTATTCCTTGGGACGTCGGTTTTAGAAGCTTGCGGCATGCTGGATCCCTGAGCCGATGACAGCTGTGATGCAGCTACAAACCTGTATATCTTTGGAGATCTTTGGAAACCCAAAATGGTTAAATTGCTTGGAGGACCTGGAAACTCGAGTCATGTATCTGGCACACCTGCCAGAGCAAATCATTTAAACATGAACAACTGATTCCATATAAGCACTACAACCTAGCCCAAGATCATTCATGTGGCTCTTTGGGGTTGAGTTCTTTCAGGTTCATTCCTGTGAATTCATGCCGCTTCCCAAACCACACACCCAACTCACCCCAAATGAAGACCTGTCGGGCCCCGCCCAGGTCTTGGCGCCTCCAGGCTGGAGAGATCCGCAGCACGTGCGCGCAAACCCTCTCTGCTCGTGTCTTTCAGCTCCTGCATACGACGCGTGTTCTACACCACGCGTACGCCACGCGTGGCCCAAAAGCGGCCCAAAGCGGGCGAGACCACGGCCACCTCTGTTTTGGCAGCAGGAAGACACTCTGCTGGTTGTGGGGTGTGAAAGGTGCTCTACCGGACCTAAAGGATGCATGTGCTGAACCATGGCTTCTTTTCCCAACAGCGCTCTTTGCAAGATCCACCAACGAAGCTGAACGTCTCAGAATGGTCCCAAAGCAGTGCAAACGATGTTGGTACCGGGGCCTGATGTGCATCGACTTTGCATGATGTTGCATCGACTTTGGATGACAAGAGATATACAAAAAAGACAACACCAGCAGTCACCAGGCGTATGGTCTTCAAGTTGAATGTACCACAACGGCTGCGAACAAGAACTCGATCTATTAGATCATACAATCATACATCAGCTTCTGTTCGACCGCTGGGCTTGGCCTTTCATGTGTTGGACATCCAAGGGACACACATAGGCAGGCAAACCAACTATAGGTATGTAGAGGGGAAGCGTCTTTCGCAAAATGAGACCTTGCACCCTGGTGGACGACAACACAACTGTGCGAAGTTAATCATGCAAAAATAACCCATGTTTCCACCTGAGACACGAGGCAAAACCAAACACATATTTTTGGGCGACACGGCGATTTTCCACTCGTTCCATATGGGCAGTTCGTTCCAGAAACTCCTCCAGTTGCCCTTGGAGCGCTTGCATTTGCCTTGAGAAGCTGGAAGCCTGGGCCAGTCGACCGTTCCACGGGCCAACCACAGCACGGGTTCTGCCCGACGGGCCCGGCGTTTCACATGCTATTGTTTCTATTTATATATTGTTTCTACTAGCTTCTTGTTTCTAGTAGTAAGGCACTTGTTACTAGAAGCGATGCACTTGTTCCTAGTAGCCACGCCACTTACTCCTAGTGCCACTCCCAAACGTTTGGACCTTTGGCACTTCGCCTTTGGCGTTCCTGTCGGGTCTTTCGATGAGAGATGTCTCCCCAGCGCCCAGCTCTGAGGGATGAAACGGGTTTCTGCATGTGTCTGCCAACAAAAAAGATACCAAAAAATAGGCCAACACATCAAACCCAATGGGATGTGATCCGTGTTGATGTCTTCAGGACATGAACGACTGTGGGTCCTCCAGGCAGATGGGGTCCTTCTCTCCGTGTCACTCCACTCCAAGCCCCGGTGCCCGACCGGGCCGGGTTTGGCTGTGGGTGGAGTCATGGCACTGGGGAACCGACCGGTTGACCACGAACTGAATAGACGACCGTAGGTCAATCTACCAACCGTTGGCTCCAGGTTTGGACTCACAGCCACTTCTGGAACATCTTTCTTTTGCGAAGGCGGTCACTTCCAGTGACTGGCCGTGGACACATTGAAGCTTATGAATCAAATTACTTGGCAAGCACAAGAAATGGACAATGTCAGAAACAGTTGTCCTGGGACGACCGCCCTGGCTAGCCCCGCCCACCCCTGGCCACCATCTGGCCCTGCTTGTTGTCTTTTGCCTCCACTGTCGTGTGCCTCTTTCCCATCCAGGCGCCCCTGACTGACTCGCTCAGGATCGACTCCCTGATTTGCTGAAGCTGCTCCTGCCACGTCGGCGCCGGCAGAACAGAGCCAGTGAAATGGCCCGGGGTGACTGGTTGGGTGAAAATGTGTCAATTGTGTCAATGTGTTTGTTGGGTGATTTGGTCTGACGTCTGAGGTGTATGATTGAAAAGGAGACGAAAGCATGAATTGGATTGTTTTGGTAGTTTGGTATATACATTGCTTAACAAACAAACAAACAAACAACCAACCAAACAAACACACACACACACACACACACTCTCATCTCATCTCATCTCATCTCATCTCATTTCATCATCCTTGAATTGGCCCATTTCCCCCGTTCCACCCAACCAGTCCGTCAAACCCCAGCCAGTCTCCTGTTGGACACCCATTTGGCTTCGTTGCTCCCACAACTTGGCCTGAACATGTCTGCGGCGTAAAATGCCAACTGGGATGACGTGGTGTTTCCTGCGACCTGTGGAGGGCATGAGTCTTATGTGTGTTCATGTTTGTTCTATAAATAATATACCTAGGACCTAGAACTGGAGTGATCCTGTCTCCGAATCAACAAATGTTACTATCAAAACAAAGGTCAAGTGGGTTCTAGGTACATCATATGTCAATCTGGATGGATCCCTAGTGTTCCGGGCTTAATCAGGCCGGGATTCTCTCACTGCAGAACATGGATGCAAACACTGGCGTTTGAACTATCCTTTCTACATGAGCATCTTGGGCCGGGCATATCATTGTGAGGCAACACTGACAAATATTGAAGAATCAGCGGATACTTGTCG
Source organism: Durusdinium trenchii (assembly GCA_963970005.1). Lineage (NCBI taxonomy): Eukaryota > Dinophyceae > Suessiales > Symbiodiniaceae > Durusdinium > Durusdinium trenchii. The sequence goes on from CAXAMN010006668.1 coordinate 2,128,824, forward strand.
TCTATCATTCATTTGTCAACCCATGCATTGGGCTCTCGACGCGCTTAAAACCAACAACGCAGCTCTGCACAGGTGACAGCCGCCTGGAATGAAAAAAAAAACCTTCACACCCCAATTTGTATCCCAAATGTACCCACCCAAGGCTGAACAGTTGAAACCCAACCTGCCCACAACCTGTTTGTCTTCGAAACATCGAAAAGCAACAACAGTTCTCATGGAACAATGTTCATGTCCCACGAAACAAACAGTCTCCGCTTTGCTGCCATATGTCGACGAACACATGCAAACGATCGAAGATTGATGGATTGATATGGATTGATAATGATTGATGTGTATATATACATATTATAAGCGTTGCTCCTTTAGTTGAATTGCTTATATAATCCAAATCAACCCCATTCAATAAATTCACTGTCCTTCTCTTCCCCTCCACCAGCCTCCAGCTCCCCCAGCCGCTGTTCGGTGGCCTCAGAGAGGATAAGTTCGTGTAAAAAGGAATAGCATGCGCTCCAACCTGAACAAACAGTATGTTACAGCAATTTAATGTTATGATCGTTTAACATAGTGTGGTTTATCGTCTATCGGGCGTTGTTTCAAGATGTACTTGTACTAGTAGCATCAGCGACCTACTTCCGCAAACAGGAACGTTGGGGTCAACCCCACCGAGATGTTTTCTGTGGCCCCTAGTGAGATCTTTTCCGTGGCAATCTGTGCCACAGTCTTACTATCCCATCGAACAATTCAACAAACAGTCCTACATCAACAAAACATCTGTCGAAAGGGTTCTTCAGGGTATGAGTAACAAAACACGTTTTGTTGTCGTCAGTCGTCATATGCAACATGTAAACTATGTAGCACACATGTAGAAAAACCACACACAGTGGGCAGGAGTCCTCTGTTCATATGTCCATACGGTCCATACGCACACAGACCCTTGTGGGTCCTCTGGTCCATTGTTATTGAGTTGTCACTTGATTGTTTTTGCAAAGCAATAGCTTTTCCACGGGTTCACTCGACAAAGGGTAGATCTATAACCTATAGCTGATTCAAGAAGAAACGCTGCACAAATTCAACACAAACCTGCACAAGAAGTCCAAAAGGAAATTTTAATTTTTAGTTCCTCAATTACAGCAATGTGTTGAAACCAACACTGAACCCTCAAACGGAACCAAATAAATTCACTTGCCAAAACAGCAGTTCTCAAATTTCATGTCAGTTTCCAGGTGCCAAATCACGGCAGTAATAGAAACAACTCGTCATGTGTTCAGCCAGCAATGCAAATATTGGGGTTTCATGTTTTTCGACAAACACACTGTGTCAAACTACTGTAGTAGTAGCAGTCATTTTGTGGTGGTCTTCTTAGTGGTGGCATCAGTTGTTCTGCTGGTTGTGTGGGTTTCCGGTGCTCCATCCAAAGCGTGATTTCTCGGAAGCCCAGCCAGTGGCGAAGGGGACCGTGTTGAAGCTGGCGAGATTGCTCAGAATGTGGGCCAAGGTCAGCAAGGATTCAACACTCAATCAAAACAGTATCATCATGCTGATGCTCCTAGAGTCCTGAGTGCCAACAAGGCCACTAGTCCGCAAGATGGATGGTGATTGATGATGATCCTTTGCTTGGTCTGTCGCAGGGGCTAAAGGGATCAGCCAATGTAGAGGGACGAATCCAGATTCTGGAGCTGAAGAACAAGAAATGCATTTAGGCACAAATTTACTGCCTCCCTCAGCCTTACTCGATTCTTGTTCAAACCTTGAAGATTGGCACTACTTATATACAATTTGAAACCCCCTTTTCCCGGAGGGAATTGTGCCTGGATTCGTCCATAACTCGAGCCTTTCACCCCACTTAGAGTGAATGATGATATGGCGGATCGTCACCATACTCTTCGTCAAACATAGTGACAATAGCGTTTGTTAAAACTAAGTGACCATGAGAATGACATAAAATGAATGACAGTCCATGATGCAAAACCACAAGATCCACAAGTCAAATGCTCGCGGGTCTTGAGGCAACTTGGAAGCTGGGTTGGGAAATCATCTGCGCTGTGGGACATGGCTGTGTGTATATGGCTGTGGGTCAAAACCCAGACCCCTAATCCCTGGTAGGTTGACCTCCCGTAGGTCGTCTATTCTGTTCATGTTCAGTGGGAAAAGGGTCCCCTAGTGCCATGATCCACAGACTTCCCAAACACCCCACACGAACTACTGTCGACAGAACCAAAAAGAATCGACGACGAATCCGGTTCGGGAACACCTTCCGTGTGAAAACGGTCAAAGCAAACACCTGACCGTCTACCTCTCTTTCTGACCCGTCTCGTACGGTGGGCACTGGGGGAGCTGGATTTCCTTGACTATCGGTGAGTGGACAGTTTGAGCGCCCTCTGTACAAAAAACATAAAAAAGTGTCCTGGGTCTGGGTCGTTGTAAAGAAACCAACCAAAGGACTCAACCGCGATAGTTTGCGCTCACACAAAGGACAAATCGTAGCCAGGAGTACAGTAAACCCGGAGCGCACATTCAACATGTGAGGGAGTCTAATTCAGATATGGGTTAGGAATTGCAGCTAATCTTGGCGGCGTCTGCACGCACATTTATTGGAATGATCTTCGGGCAAAAAAATAACGCTGGAGATATGGGATTGCTTTAGCTAGGTCTGCCGAACATGGCGAATCATGGTTCTGCTCTCTTAGCAATTGACTCTCTTACAAATTTATTCATGGTTTTGTGGTAGGTGGGGAGCAAACGGCTACCTGTCTTGATGATCAAATACTCAGGCTTGACATAGTCTTGGTATTTTGCGGTTCTCTGTTTAGAATATCTTGGCACCGATCGGCTTGCCCAAGAATGTTTCTATGAATGTAGCAGGTTGTTTTTGCTTGCTGCCGTCATGTTCGCGAAGACGCCGGGATACCAGCCGACCAGCCAACTGGTGGTCAGTGGTCGAAATGAGCAGCCATATACAAGCCAATTCTCATATCTCAAGTGAATGCTTATGGCTCACTGGTCGCCATTTCATATGGATTTCTTATGATCAAGCAAGCGCTCGGACACCATATTGGGTGTAAGTGTGGGAGGGTGGTTGAGGGGTTGCGGCAGGGTGGTTAGCTAAGCAAGCACATCCATTTAAGTTGGGGTCCGTTTGGTTTGGCATTCCTCACATTGCGATCCCTTGAGCCAATCTCATCCGATCTCCCATTCCTGCCTCGCAAGGATTGCACCTGCTGCTCCACGAGTGCCAAGCGAGCCTAGCGCGTGGGAATCCCATTGAATATACTTGGCTATGAAGACATTGGATCCGGAAACAGGAGTCCATTTTCCACTGCAATGCAGTCATCTGTCATGGAGTTCATTGCCGTTTCGGGTTTGTTGGAAGTTGACTTGCAACCTGCACTGTTGACAGGGAGTTCCTTGAGGCTACCCAGACCTACTGACAGTCCAATTATCCCATGCTACTAGCAAAGATCTTTGGAAACCCTTTCTATCCAATTTGGGACTACCAGTATCATGGACTATCATTCTTCTGGGTCAAAATCCGCTATTTTTTGTTGCACATGTGTGGCGCGGTTTTAACTAAGAACCTATATAGATCAACCAATTAGAAACACGGACCCTTTGTGATATCCATATCAACTTGAAATTGAGTCGAGTGCAACTAGATTAACCAGTTAGACACACCAAACCCTTGTTGATGATACCAGGGTGTCACTTCACTTCCCAGTGAAATGACTGAGTCAAGGTTTCACCGAATGACTCCACTCCCAGTCGAAACCACCGTCGTGCCAGTCGACGCCTCCAATTGCGCCCGGCTGCCCTGCATATCCAGCGCGTACATCTCGGGCCCTGGATGTATGTAGCGGTGAAGACTTGAGGTGTCAAGACCCAAGGCCTAGAAACATGTTGAGGTTTCAATCATATTGGATCATATTAGATATATATATATATATGAGTTATTTATTGTCATTTGATTGACTCACACGGTGATATTCTGTGACATTTCATGATTGATCTATCCCTCACAGCCAGTGTACAGCCATGCACGACATGACTTGTTGGTCGACCGTGTACGTTCGCCCTTGGCAGACGCCATCGAGGTTGAGAACCTCCAAGACCCAAAACTGGACCCATCGTTGCAACCAGAATGAGACCGGACCCGTCTAATGACTCAAATGATATGTGTGTTCAAATTTGAAGGGAGCTTTGAGGGGTATCCTATTTTTTTGAGCGCCGTTTGGATGTTTCTATGTGGATTTCTGTGCGATGCAGACTGGTTGGCAAATGTAAACAACTGCTACTAAGGCCTTGCCAGAAGAAGCTAGCCCTGCAAGCCAAATGTATAGAACTGCTACTACGGAGGCAACTCCGCAGGCGGATACTAGTCCAGACTAGGCGGACAGAGTTGCCCAGACTGAGAGACACATGTCTAGTATAGAATTGCTACATATTGCTACGAATTGAGCTGCCAGAAGGCGGACACGCCCTTCTCCGTGCCCAGACACCCCCAGGGGTGTCTGAAGGCGGACACACTAGACACTTGGCGGCAAATGTAAGGCTTTGCTACCCAGGAGCTTGTACAAGGCGGACACAGCCTAGAGCGGATCTCGGAATGCAAAGAATGCTTGCTTTCAAGTTGCCAGAAGGTATACACGATCGCCGAGTGGGAGAAACATGGAAAGAACTGCTAAGGAGCCAAAAGGCGGGCACACTAGCCGCTGCCCAGACCGAGGCGGAAGCTTGGCCCTCCTGACTTCAGTTGTGGAATCTCTTGAAAGACTTCGAGACATCGCGTGATGGTGTTTGTTTTGTTGGCAAACCTGGCCAATCATTGGCTGAGTCAATGGCTAGACGGTGCAGTTTAGATGAAACTCATCATTGACTCATCGGGTGTTTCTCTTCTTCGATTCTGCTTGGCCAGTGACTTGATCATTGTCAGCCGTTCAAGTTTTGCGAACATGTCTGGCATGCGCGCAGCTTTCTGGCACAGTGAAATCAATATTATTGCTAAGTTCACAATGCATGAACTCCAAGGCTGCGTCTGACTCATGCAGCAGTTTGTAGGCTGCTTCCATCAGCTGCTGGGCCAGTTGGCCCGCAGACCACAATGACCACAATTCTGCCGGATTGTGGCGGCTCGAGAATTCCGCATCAGGCCTGACGTTGGCTCTCACAATGGCTCCTGTGGCCATCAATTACCAACCTTCCTCAATCCAAGGCGGCCAAGCTTGACGTTGATGAACAAAGCCTCCTTCCAGAATGGTTTCGCATCTCCATCTTCAGACTTTGACTCGTCAATGCTACTATTTGTAGCCGTCTCGCGGCCCGAACATTTCATTGTGGTCCTTTCTAAGGGTGACAGCTACTGACGGCACCAGGGCAACATGGCAAACGATCTCTGCACACGTCTGCGTCAGTTTCGTCGACCTCTCAAGTACGGTGGTTGCGTCGAACACCACAGGACCCAACAAGCATGAAGGCCGAAGGCCTTGGTTTTCGCCAAATAGACTCTATATACTTGCTTGTAGGGGCTTTGAGGCCTTGCTCTGATGCTTCTTGTCATGTGTTCCAACCAAAAGATTTCAGTGCACTCCTGGTTGTCAGTACACCTCTCCCCAACCCTGTCTTCCATTCCCAAAGGAAAAGAGCGCTCTCCGCACCACCCATTGTCACATGAGCCTGGAGGGAGCGCGCTGACCGCATTGGCCAACTCCACGCGGAGACCATTGATCTCTCGCAAGGTGCTTGTCTTAAAGGCCTCCCCAATGCAGCAGTTTGTGGCGTCTTGTTTGCCATATGTTTCTCGGTTGGACATACGTGAAGAACGTGCTGAGAGGTGTCAAATCTGAAGTTCTGTGAAGGAAAGAACAAAACCAGATCTCTTTCGCAATGTGGAAGAAGAAGCAGAAGCTCGAAATGCGTTCATTGTAATCGTGGGGACTTGTTCTCTGGATGCGATCTGTCCCTCGTCCCTCAACCCCTGGTCCTCGAATGACTGCTCCACAGCGCTGGAGTGGCGTAGCTGTGTGCGAACGGCCTCTGACTCCGCTCGTGCGAGCGGTCCGGGGGAGTGCACGGAGGGATGGCGCTGCCCTGGCACGAAGACTTCATTCACCGCAAAAGCAGTTGTCATGTAATGTATCTAATAATGCATAAAAAGACTTCATTCTAATGTACCTCAGAGTGTGCCCCGGGTGGTTGGAACAGTTCCGGCTTCTGTTCTAGATCCAGTGGGAACACACTGTACCTGGACCTGTGGAAATACAAACTTCTAGTAGTAACAAGAAGCTACTAGGAACAAGTGCATCGCTACTAGTAACAAGTGCCTTACTACTAGTAACAAGAAGCTACTAGGAACAAGTGCATCGCTACTAGTAACAAGTGCCTTACTAGTAGTAACAAGAAGCTACTAGGAACAAGTGCCTTACTAGTAGTAACAAGTGCCTTACTAGTAGTAGACTCTTGTTTCCGGGGGCCACCAAGTCGGATGAACCAGTTTATCTCCCCACCTTCGCTGGAATCTGGACGAATGAGTCCGTCCCATATATCCGGATTGCACCAAAGGAGCGAAGGATCATTTTCCTCAGTCGATGGTAGTGGAAACTGTAATTTTTGGTCCCCCCCCCTCCGGTTGACTTGTTCAAGGCAACAAGAAATGCCTCCCACAGGATAGACTCACACGTAAACCAACCACTTCAGACAAAGCTTGGGGGGGAAAGAGCCTCAACTGACATTTGTTGATCCAAAGAGCTTCTCAGAAGGTAGTTGGACCCTCCAAGTTCACCAAACATATGCCCACTGTCTCAAAGGTGGTTCTTGGAATCACAGGGAAACTGTTCTGGTTCTCGTTATTGTTGGTAGTTATGCGTGGCGCTTCTGTTGTTGTTGTCACCTTTCCATCTCTTAGCAGGAATGACAGCCAACGGCAACTGCGAGATCAATAACTAAAGTTCCATAGTTCTAGGCTCAAATCCTCTTTTGGTGTGGACGCCATGTAACATTTCTCTGTCATTCGGCTAGACCCATTTCTCTGTCAACAATTCAAGCAGCCCAATGCCCATGTCCTGAAAGCAGAACCAACCAGCTAGCTCAGTACATGAGCAAAGAGCCTCCTGAAAATCTGGTTCCAAGAGCATGTTCCCCTCAGGGGTACACTTGTTCTTCTCGAGTTCTCGAGTTCCATTCTGATTCATATTCCCCCTAGGCCTCCAAGTACCTTCTGAGAAGGTGTTTGGGGTGGGTTTGGAGGGTCCAAATACCTTCTGAGGAGGTACTTGGAGGTGTAGGGTACGATGTGTTGTTCTTTTCGCCCACGGATGCCCAGTCTCTCGCTCACACGACGTTCTCGACCAAACATCGTCGCTTTCGCCGGGGGGAACATCGGTCGAAACATCGGGTGGAGCCAATGAGATCGACCAGGTCAGTCGATCTCATCAGCTGACCGGTGCCACCCTGCCCCATTCAGTGATTGGCCCCAATGGCAAGCAATGGCAAGCATATGAGCCAGCAGTGGCGCTGCTCGTTCTTCTGGGTATACAAGTAGGGCAAGGCTTTGGTCCAACCTCGAATTCTAAAGGAGTTCTCATGGCTTCTCTCATATCATTTTTGACTACACCTGAAGAAAGTAGGACTCATCCGTTTCTATGAATCTCAGCGAAGCTCCAACGGGTCATATGATATCACTATTGTCAGTAGCTGGTAGCTTCACAAACCAACTAACTACAGTACCTGAAAGCTAACGCCTTGTAAAGTACATGTAGTACTTGTACCTATTTGTTACAAGTACTACAAACAGCCTATTCATCTAAGCGCTTAACTACTCCCCACGATCCCAACCGCTCCTGCTCGACCTTCGAGTCGATCTCCCCACGGAAGTCCTCTCGGGCCATGGGGCTCCAGGTCGAGCCTCCACCCTGAGCCTCCCCCCCCAGCTGTCCTTCTAGACTTGAGTTATATACTACAAGGCCCTTCTAGACTTGATACGTGAAATCATCAAGAACCAGGTGGTGAACAAGCTGTGTTTGGGGGGGGCTACCTGGACCTCTGGGAGCGTGTCCTGAAGGATTATCCGGTAGTGGAAAAATCCAAGACAACAGCACAATCTAACAGGGGATGGAGCAAGTGATGTGGATTAGTTATATATATATATAAATAGACTCATCTGTCAGGGAGCATTGCATTCCCCAATGCGCCATCGCCAAAGAGACCCCTCGAGCTGTCATTTGTTCACGTGACCTGCGAGGTAACTCTTTGAACCATAAGAGCCCCGGCCACAACATGCTCTACAAGGCAATATATAATAACAATAATAACACATCCAAGACTCCCAGCCGGGATAGCCATGATTCCTTTCAGGATTCCGCAATAGGATACCATGGCCGTATGGGCGCAATGATGCACCCCAAAAAATAGCGCTATACAGTATAACTCATACCAACTCCAACTGTGATTAAACTAGTATATATATATAATAGATCTTATGAAGCTTTTAGAGATGGATTAATTCGTAGCGATTGCCCAAAGCCACACCCGAGTCTCTCCTTCAAGAAGTTATCCAAGACATCTTGATGCGACTCTCCCAGCTTCGCCTCCCAACGACGGATGTTCAGGAAATTGCGACTCCAGTTCTGCATGAAAAGCTGTTCTGCAAATAGACATACTCCAAACACCTGCGGTGTTTGCGGCCCAAATCCCTGCAGTAGCCTGCTTTCTTGAAAGAACCACCATCTGACAGTGTCAGCAGAGCCATCTGGCAGGTGCCCAACCGTGAAACAAAGCTCCTCTCACCGACCCAAGCCAGGTCTTAGAACGAAATCGAACACCATTTGAAAAAGGTCATTGTCATAGGTGGTCGTCCGTTCCGAAGGCTTTGAGCCATGATTTCTTCAATTCTTTGCTTCATCCAAACCCCCGCTCCGCTCCATGGGGCTGCCGCTCGCTTCCTTTTCTTCTGCTCCGGTCGGCCCTGGGAGCGAGACCGAAGCCGCCTGGACCGAGACGCGGCGCACAGGGGGTCGGACCAGGGCGAAGATCGGACCATGTTCGACCCGACTCCTGGGGTTGGGGGTTGGAGAGCGTCTCAAAGGCGAACGGATCATCTGGGTGGTCACAGTCTTTGGGTCGATTGGAAGGCTCGCTGTCGCCATCGAAGGAAAGAAGTCAGCAGGAAGGCAGGCGTTTTGCGGCTCCAAAAAGACGATCTGGTCGACCCGATGGGTTCCTAAAATGTCCCGACTTTTGCTATATGTTTTGGAGGTACAATACCGGGATGTAGTACGGGTAGTCTGATGACACCACTGGCATGCAAATGTTGCTAGCCAGCCATACCAAAAAATACCCACAGGAGCCTCATAGTCCTACAGCTACATCATATCCTCCACCGTTCTTCAACACCAAAATGATATCACAACTCTCAGCTCACTGGTGCTGTTCTTGCAGCCCGCTGTCTCTGGTCTGGACACCGACTCAAACAGGATTCCGCCTCCTTATTTCGACACAGGAAAGCGGATCCGAGGCACCTTGAAGGATCCTAAACGATCTCCAGGTGCATAGGTACACACCTGGTGTCAACTGCGGCGATAGCTGAGCCATCATCTGATCATGGAGATGGAGATCGGTCAGCCAATCATGAGAGGCTTAATGTGACCAACCAAAGGACGCCCCAACGAACTTGCTCTATCAAACCACTGTCATGGAAAATTGTGTTTTTAAATGTTGTTGGTGTTTTGATTCTTTGGGTGGGAGGGCCCTTTTCATCTTTTGATGGACTAAATAAGACACCCGCTGAATAAGTGGGATGTGCTGCATAAGCACTGTCTTATTTACTCCATCAAAAGATGAAAAGGGCCCTCCCACCCAAAGAATCAAAACACCAACAACATTTGAAAACACCATTTTCCATGACAGTGGCTTTATCTTGCTCTGAATGTGTCCACCGTATCACTTCTTCCTCCTATATTGCCAGGACACCAAAGGACAGTGTCGTTGGAGCGTATACGGACGCCAAAACAAAACATCTACAGGCTTCAGTGACTCCGAATGGCGAAAACGATGAGAAAGCCGACTGCCGTCCTTACGCGAGAACGCCCATGCGAGAACGCCGACGTGTCGGGAATTTCCCGAACCATCACACCCCATGGACCCAACACGAGGTCCATCCGAGCGAAACACAGACTCACAAAACAAGAACCGAATACAAGGGAACTGGGAGACCAAAGGAATATCATGAGTGGCGACTCTAAAGCACTCAAATCTCCAACAGGGTCCAGTCCAGTCCGAGACTTGCGACCGTAGGCATCCTGAGGCGGCCACGCCCAGAGTGGTCGCTCCTTGAAAATGTGGTAAAACCTGAGAGCCACAGAGTCACGGATTGCATCTCGTGCAAGAGACAAGTGTGGGTGCGACAGAAGTGGTCTGGAATAATGAAGGGAACTGTTACGCTATTTTGAGCAGCTGTAGTCGATCCGTTTAAGGCACCTTGCTTCATCAATGAACAATGTAATTGTTGACTTGGCTTTGCTTGGATTGGCTTGGATACTGCTTGGGTAGCCACCAATGCATGAAGGTCTTTGTCAACCAATTGAAGCATTGACCTTATGCTCGATGAACTCGTTTTGGGAGTTTCAATCAATCAATGGTTGTGCAAAAAACGAGTTCCAATATTCCGGCCCAACGGGCCCCAGGGAGCCCCAGGGAGCAGGCTTTACATGACCAGAAAACGGGTCATCTTTGACCATGGCGAAGAGGTGTCTTCGGTGTGCATGGCGTGGGCTCTGAGTGAACTGGGCAGGGTGTTCAAATGGGCATCTTTCGTACACACTTATACCAAGTCAGCCCCAAGTCCGTTGAAGTATCCTGCACACGTTCTCATCATGAGGTCAATGACCGAACATGACAAAACAATGCAATTGAACACGAACACGTCCCATGCACTCTAACTATAAATTTAAAGAAATGCCCCTGAACTAACGCTGTGTACGACAGGGTGATGGTCACCCTGCAGCTGCCGAGTTTGCACAGAAGAAATCCATACAGAGAAACTTCAACGCAATGGCATCAAAAAGCCAATATATATAATATACAGTATATATATACTGTCATCAATTTGCAGTCCTTGTCTTCTGGCATCAGCTCAATTCATGGATCAAAGGCCATGTCTGACAAATGTTTTGCTTATCCTGTTGGATTGCCGTTCAAGTCCAGGTCACAGGGAGTCCAAGTGTGTCCAACCTAATCAGCTACTCAACCACGGTCCAGTCTTCCTGGCAGTCTGGCAGTCTTCTCACCCGTGCACGATGTGTGGAGAACAAGCTCCTTATTACAGTACGGTATCATGTTGGAATCATGCTTCTCTCCTAAGATGTGACTGAAGAACACCATGTGGTGTGAAGAATGCGCTGCTTCAGCCCAGGCAAGTTCTGAACCTCGTAGAAGCTCTATAGACGCATTCAATTAAGGCACACATGGGCACACTGACATTTGCCAAGTTCGCAACGATGGCTGATGCCGACACCGCGAAGACGAGCACATTGAGTTGATGCAATCTCGCCAAGGCCACCTGAACCGCATACTCGAATGAAGTGATGCATGCCGTTCTTGAGAGAGATTGTTGCTCAGGTGTCACCAAATACATCACTTTTCCTGTTTCAAAACGGTGGAATACTTCTTGCGGGACGTGATTAATGATGCTATTGAAATTGTATTCAATATGGTTTGTTATTACCATTATAGAGACAAATCTTCTTTGACCATCCTACGATTACTGGGATTCTGGCCAGATTCTGGAGTGCAACACATCGTCGAGCAAATGTCTTGCTGCTAAACCCTTCGACCCTACGAGCGAACCAAGGAATCGTTTGCCCCAAGAAGCTGGAGGATTCGAGGATTCGCCGCAATGATCCGATACAGAAAATACAAGTCCTCATATTTTTTTTTCCAAAGCGTTGAAGATTTAGTCAAAGCGTCTAAATATGTCACAGTATATAATATCATCTATATAGTATTATAGTCTTAAACTCGCGCATTCCATCACTCAGTCACATCACCCAAACCACTGGACTTTCCAAAGCATTGCACAACCACGGCAGACTTCTCTTCGGCTTTTCTCTGCCCCCCCCGGCTTGGCGCAGCGGACCCCGGATGGAACCCAGCCAGCAGAAAAGACATGCCAGGCGCACAATCTCTGGAAGAGATGCCAGAAATGGCCAGATCCTGGGATCCTCAGCCGTGGAACGAGGCCGGGTACTTGGTGGGAAGAAGGTGGTGCTGGTGGGACGGAAGATCTGCGGTGGACAACAGGACAACAAGCCAGTGAGCCGAACCGTGTGGTCCTTGGCATTCATTGGTCCAGCATGGTCGAGCTGTGAACATGATGAGGAACACCTCGGAGATCCTCGGAGTACGAACTAGTGGCAACCACTGGCCGCAAGCTCCCCTGAAAACTGCTCCTGTCTTTGGTATTTCCTCCTTTCAGGTGACCAAAGGTTCATTCAGGCTGTCACATCTTTCGACTTCGAAAGTCATGACGACCTTCTGCATACTCTGCGTGTGCTGCAGACTTGATTGATGTGAGCCGTATCCAGGGATATCCTGAACAACCACATGGAACCACCTTGTCCCAAGATATCCCTAGGGATCCCAAAAGTGTGTGAGTCCTGTCGAAGAATCCGACTGAAACCTTGCCTCCGGATTATCAAATGCTCAAAGGATCTCAAAGGGTACAAGGACAGGGAACAAAACAACATCAGCAGCTTATGCAGGGAGCAACAAACACCAAAGGACCTGAGACTGTGGCTGTGCCACTATGCACTGTTGCTGCCTTGTTGATGCAGCACGTGTGGTCTGGAAAATCATTACCGATCTCAAATATCAACAAATATCATTTAAATCCCGCTGATTCAATGCCATCCCGCTGATTTGTCCAGTCACTAAAAAAATGTCTCTCTTTTTCGCCATCCACCGCACGTTTCAATCGCTCTGATTGGACATCACGTGTTGGACATTTGCGACCGGAGATCAAATGGGAGATGAGTGTCACCCTCCTTTCGCCCCCCCCCAACGAAACAAGCTGAAGGCGACATGGGAACATCTGCTTGGCGGAGGTAACATGCCCACCTCAAACAGTCTAGGTCATTGGGATGAATCAGAGTTTGAACATCAAACATGTCCAAAACCAAGCCACCAATCGCCAATCAAATTACCTGACCTGCTTGATTTGAAAGATAGATGGGGGGCCCATCCAAATGGCGCTCACATCCCCCATGCAGAGACCTGTTGGCAAAAACCACAGGACTTTTTCAGCGCGATCCAGGCCGACGGGGAAGCTGCTCGCCAGTCATGGTGCTTCGTTTGGCCAGTCTTTGAACAAGAAAAGAGACGGTGGGCCATGGTGGGCCTGATTATCCTGATTCATGGTTGAAGGTCTTCAAAAGCACTTTTAGGATCTTTTAGGATGAACATAGGAAGCACCAGAAGAGACCCCCGGCCAGAGAAGGAACGAACCGTTTCTGTGTGTATCCAATCTTTTTTGAATCTGGTTTCTCTGTCAGCAATCTTGACAACTTGAAAAATAAGGGATGTAGCGCGAAACCTGTCCTGGAAACACCGCGCAAATCCAACAAAATTACATGCAAACAGAGGGACACATCAACTCAAACCGTGAAGAGTCCAAAACAAAAGTACACATCTTGGAATGAAACAGCCAAGTACTGTAAATGTTTGCTGCTTTTTGCATTTTGGTTTGAGGACTCCAGTATGGATCCATCTCCAACTCTTCGTGCCGTACAATTGGATCGTGGCCTCCCCCTCGCAATTGGATCGTGCGCTCTGTGCTGGGCTCGTGTTGGACTGGCCTGTACACCCCAACAAAGCGTAAACTGCAGCAGGCCACAACCAGGTGGACCAATGATAATGATGTCCGTAATTGAGAAGAACAAGGGGATCAGTGCCAGGTACCATCAGGTACACCCTCTGTGTGTGTCGAACACATCACCGTACCGAAAGAGGGAGGGCAGGTCCATCGGGAGCCTCCTGGCCTCCACGGGGTGATTCGAAAAAAGGATGGGGTGTCCATGTGGGTCCATGTGTTCTTCTTTCCTTTCATAGATGGGAAAAGCGATCTGACATAATCTATATCTTTCTTGGGCCATGTAGGAGGTGTTTTTTGCCAGAAAAAAAACTGACCGGAAAGACGCGATCTGAGATGAGAAGGAGCCCAAAGGCTGTCGAGCAGCCGCGAGCCAAGGGTCAAGCAGGGTCCTGAAGAGGATCGATATGCTCCGACGATGTACCGGTTCCATGGGTATTGAAGAGTATAGCTTTGGAAACGTGCCGTGTCTGCTTCATTCACATGATAGATTCCGTTGATGACCTGTGAAACCTGCAGCTCAGGAGGCAGAAAACCTGCTGGGTCCAGTCTGCCAGTCCAGGTCAAGCATCTGCTTGAGCGACACGCCCACAAATCTGCCAGACGTCTTGACTGCTGAGAGGTGAGAGCAGAGATTGATGGTTCCCAACAGAATTAGGAGCCGCTAGTAGCGTCCTTGCTCCTAGTAGCCTCTGAAAAGTTCCCAGCAAACAGTCAGGTTCGCACCTCCCTCGCACCAGTCAGCTTCAAATTCCACTGCGCCATGGCCGGATTCACAACGCGGGGCCAGGCCCACGCTTGCTCAGAAGGTATAGCGAATCGAGATGAATCGAGCGAATATAGTTTGGACAAGAATGATCCGTGAGCTCTGAAGTTCACTTGGGCCTAAGAAAGAGATTCTTCCAGGTCTTCAGGAGTCCTTCGTTTGTCCTGTCTAAGAAGGAACACCTGCGGAAGACTTGCTGGTCCATGCGCCACCTCCGGCCAAGAACGTCGCCAGGCAACCGGATACACGACTGGTCGGTCGCAGCTGCCTGCAGCGTTCTCTTTGAAGTGTCAGGCTTGGCTAGGAACAAGAATCTGGAACGGCCTGGGGTCTGTCTCAAAACGACAGGACCTCGAAATGATGAGCTTGCATGAGCTTGCATGACAGTATGCCTTTCGTGTGCCTACGTATTTGGTGTAATGAAACATGATGAAACATGATTGTTTGAAACATGATGAAACATGATTGTTTGACCAACAATGAATCAACCCCTCCGGAAGCCGATGTCCACTCTGCTGTGGATCAGGCACTTGGGTATCTCAGGTGGTGCAGGACACTGTCCATGACAGATTCTTGTAGATACCCTGAGAAACATACAAACCATTGTTATCATCCACAAAATCAATTCTTTCAGTGAGCCGGATAAAAGGTTGTGAATCTGACAAATTGTAGAGAACCATATGTTGGTGGATGTTTGACCTACCATAATCCTGGGCATGTGTGTTCTTTCTCCTTTCATGTGCCATGGCTACTATGGTTTCTCATGAGTTGCGCCGTAGCACAATTTGACATTGAGCAGTCAAGACACCGCTACCCGGACAATGCAACATCAAATATGCTGCCAACAGTTTCGTTTGAGAATCCCAGGCCCAGGCTCGTTTATGTCTGGCCTCTGGATGGAACATCAGAACATGATTAAACATCGTATATCAGCCCTAAACCTCTCGTCTCCCTCAACATACAAAAGATACTAGCTTAGCAGCTATCCCTCCAAGCCAATCCACCTATCAGTTGGCCCACAAAACCGCCACCCCCGGTCTGGCTCTCTCCCAGTTCTGAGACGGCCGCGGCCGCAAGCCATGTGTTTTTATATGAATGAATCACACTCTCAGGTCCTTTACTCTAGTTGTAGCTCTTCTCAAGGCCGGCCCAAGCCTTTCCTTCAGACATCTCTGCACAGTCGTTTACTCCGTTCATAGCGGCTGTCGAAGAGGAGCTGTAGAATCAGTTGAGCAGATTCTGGTGTCATGGTTCATGGACCAAAGCAAGGACAGTGACCTGGAAACAAACACGTTTATACATGATATATATATATTATATATGTTTCCTATCACCAGGGCAGTTTAGGGAAACAATCCGATTGATGGAAGGAAATACTGCATCGCTCAAGACCCCCAGGTCTTTGTTGGTCTTTAACAACTTCGTAGTGCGGAAACAACTTCGCTGTTTGCGCAGTCAATACCCAGTGCCAAACGTGAAATACGACGTCTGACGCCACCCAACAGTCAATCTTCCGTGCCGATCCGAAAACGGCGGCGTTTGGACTTCACTTGAGCCCGCTGTGTCTCAATTTAAGGGAACATAGACAAGAGCCCATGGTGTAATGGTTGGGGGACTGGGGGACTGCAAGGTGGGTGCTGCTCCCAATGGTTCTACGGCATTGAGGAGAATATACAATTTATAAAGCATTATAAAACATTAGGAGTGACTATAGAAATCTACTGTATGTTGGATATTATGTTCCAGTTTCCAACAACAGTACTCCAAAATAAACGTTAGAAATACCTAAATAAAGCATAACATACTTGTAGCATGCGTATTCATTTATATGCAGCAACCATGTTGCGGCAAATGCTTGGCAAAACAAAGGTATGTAATTAGGCATGCTATTGTTTTTTGTGTGGTTGTTGGAGGATGTTGGAGGCAATGAATAACATAATTGGCTCTGATAAACCAGCATAAATCATTGAACTATAGATTTAACAACCAGCAGTCTTTAACCGATTGGACAACGCTGTTTCATTGCTGTGTTGGTTCATCTTGACTTTGGCGAACATAGCTGTCCTCAAGTCTTCTGCATTGCAACAAGTACGTCGTACGTGATTTTCAGATCGGTCTTGGTAGCAACTCTTCGACGGCCAAACATATATGCAGGAGGATGTGCAATGTGACACACCACCTCCTGTCTCAAGAGTTTAAAAGTTTCAGCGCCTCCAAAAACTGAGGATCGCTGCAGACCTCCCCCCCCACCGATCGCGCCAGCGTGCGAGACGGCGCAAATCATGGACGATCTGGAAATTGGACGTGTTGGACCCTTCCACAGTCAACAAAACGGTCAAAAAAAAGACCACTGCAGCCGGTAGCCCCTCCTCAGTCAATCCTTAACGTTGAAATATGGAATTTCTGAATCATGAAATAAACAATGCATGCAAGATCCAATTCAGCCATGTTCAGACTACCATTCAGACCTACGCCCATGAAACAACCATCGTCCCTTACAGTTTTCTGGATCTGATAATGCGGTACCTGAAGAGTTGTCAATGTAGGAATTTATCTACCCCACACATGTATCAGGTTGTTCGGGCGGCTGTCTACATCAGGATGCAGGCTTGTACCTCTTCGGCTTTGCCAATCCACCTAAAGCCTTCGTCTCGGCGCTGCAAATCCACGATTGGGCTCACAGGAAACAACAGGGCCAATCGTGGATCTCAGTCTTCACAAAACATCTTGATACCGTTTGACCAAATGCCATGGCACAGCTTGTGCGGAATATGAGGTGAAAACCAAATCCAAAAGTTGTCAAAATATCAGACAGTTGGACGACTCATCTCAGCCAGATTAGTTTGTAACCTCAAAATGACTCCACAGCGTTCTGGTCCCTGCTCAAAAAAAGGCACCAACCTCACAGAAATTGCAGCAGGGGATCCCTTTCTAAAACAGTCACATGCAACTTCTCACACAGCCACATGGGTGCTCGCTCGCCTCAAACGCCGCTGTCTTTGCCCGAAAGTTTCAGGAAAGCGCGGGCAGGGGCTCAGGTCCAAGCTTGGCCAAAGCTTTTGTACACAGGGCAGAAGGGGCTTCTTCCCGAAAAAAAACACTTGGAATCACTGGCATACAGGTGAAGACCGCAATGGTGCAGCAGACATATGCAATTGAGATCAATTGAGAAGTACTCACAACACCAACAAACACATGTTGTGCTTGGAAATGGTTCAGTGGGTCTTGCTAGAGAGGGTCTTACTATGTTTGCCTCAGCAATAGTAATTCCACTTCGACTTGCGATGCAATCCCGGGAGTCAGCTTAACCGTGCTTTTCACTCCTTTTGGCTAGGGGAGAGCCTATCTATAGGGCAGTGGTGACATTTGTAACGTTGAGAAGTGCATAGACAAGCCTGGGAGGGACTAATGTTCTTTGATTGCATGAATCAGTATTTACCATGTTCAATAAAAACGACCGGGCGATGGTCACTTCGAATGACGACCACAGGGACCGGAGAGTTGTCTCTGAGTTGGTATGGCTAACACTCACCACAAACAGCTGCATCCCTTCCCATCGGAAAGTGTAGATGAACACTGAACTACATCGTTGTTGACAGGTCGACAGGCCGCCATTTTTGTGTGAATGCCACAAAACAAGATTGAGAGTCAGTCCCACAACACAATCAAAGCTCAACTCTGTCTCTCCAAGTTGTCTCCAGGTCGGGAAGCCCGATGTTCCATGCCCAGCTTTCTTTGCAACTGCGCTGGCACACGTGGTGTGTGGCCTAGCGCCAATTCCATGCATCCCGGTCTAACCAGCCGGATCGGTCCTGCGGGACGTGCGAGACTCCGAGAATGGGCAGGACTGGAAGAGCCGAAGAATCAAACATGTTCTTTAGGAGATCCAGTTTACCACTATAATCACTATATATATACTTAGGTGTATGAAACCAGTGGTTCCAGTTCGACTAAAACCACAAACCGAACGCTTCGTCGTTCCTTACGTAATAGTGACTATAGTGGATGCCTGGGATCCTCTGGGGTCCGTTTCGGAGTTTTGGCCAAAGTGAAAAACCGGACCTGGCAGCCTGGTAGTGGGAATCAAGTTCTGGCCTCTCACGGTCTCACCAGAGTCTTCTGATAGGATCTGGCAAGAACATCTGAGCACATGTTCGCAAATCCCTGCCAGGATGTCTAAGATTGTCTAAGTATGTACCTGGACCCGACTTCAAGTACCCGAGAACATGGGACATGACCCTATAAAAACAGGTACTTGCCTCAGGTACTTTGAGACTCCAGGTAGAGCTAATCAGTCACTATGCATGAAGCTGCAAGTGCCACGATGTCTGATACTTGTTACTCTGCAAGCCACAGGACTGGCTTTTGTTCTACAACGAGAGTCAACTGGATATAGCAATCCCCTCATCTACTCCCCTACTTTGTTCTCTCCATACTTCTACTGCGAAAGCACGAAAGCATTGCTTCCTACCCAAAATCCACCGTGGAGTTCCCAAAGAGATCGCTCCTGACTCTCTTCAGCCACACGCACCAAGGTCAGTTCTTGAGTGTCGGACTTGCCCTCCTGGGCCCAGAGACTCATGGACCCCATGGGGTCTCGGGTCAGGGGTCGCCCAAGGGCCTAAGGGTCGAAAGGGCTGTGAAAACCAGCGAGTCTGGATAGATGCAGTACGCTCCCTCCATGTCCGCCCTCACAATGGTCAGAATGGGATCTATGTTCACGGACGGAACGCTTTGATTGATTGCTGAATAACAATCTATACAATAAGAGGGTGGTTGTTGTCTATAGCTGACAGGTTATGCGATGCTGATAGCCACCTCAAACAACAAAGGCAAACACATATGATATCCAACATTTAAGTAAAAAGTCGATTCACGTTTTGATCTCCTTGGGACCCAAGTTCAGTTGCCAGTCCTTTTAAAACCAGCCTTCCGCCATTTACAAAGCATCTTGGCACCTGGACTAGCCTGTCGACTGGTCGACTTGGCACCTAGACGTGTCTGAACCCGTCCCGCCACGCCCCCCGCCGCCTCGGTCTTGCCTAAGGCCGTGGACAGCGAGGCGCAATCGCTGAGTGGGGCGGTGCCAAGAAGCAATTTCTGCTCCTCACCGGTTCAGACGGTCGACGTCGTGGTGAATCGTTGCCCTGCTGTTCTTCGAAAACGGCATTTTTTTTGAACGACTGGTTCGCCAAAGGTTTCGGAAAGGCACGCCACACCTACACAAATACCTAGCACAATCCTACAAAGCCACCTACACACCTACACCTAACACAATCCTATTGCACCCTATACCTAACCAGTCTTGACCGTGCAAAAAACAGGGAGAGCACCCAGCGGCGACCACTCCCCCAAGCAGATATCGCTGACTCGTGGCTTTCGGGACTTCACTGAGCTTCATTCCCCTTAGCATTCCATAATCCATCAGTCAAAGCTCTTCCACAATCCCTTCTGCTATAACTATATAAGTGTTGAAGAAGACCCCAAATAGATGGAACAGAGAAGAAATTTGTGCTACTGCTTCTATCTGTTTGGTGACGACACTATATGGTGACGACACTATATAGGGTTATATAGCAGAAAATATGGGCGTTGGGATTTGCTCGTCCAGCTCTTACCCACACCTCCAGTATCTTCATGTATCTTCAACATGTAACACTGATAAGCATGATAAGGCTGCAAGTCCCTGCTCATCACCTTCACTAAACCTGTCTGTCTATATATATATATATATTGCACACCACAACTTCCAGCCCACTGTGCCTGCTATCTTCGCTTATCTTGCGGGTTGTTGCAACACATATTGCAGAATGAAAACGCTTGGCAGGTGCAGATTGACCCCCACCCCGAAAAAACGAGGTCGCCTCAGCCGGAATGCCCAGCTGCTCTTCAAGCTTCTCACGCAACCTTGGAGGGTGTTCTTCAAAGATGATGAATGGGTATTTGCCACAACAATTCCAATATATATACTCCAAGGATGTTCTAACAAACTTTCAGATCTTCTCCACCCCCGCAAAAAAAATAAAACACGTCAGTCTCGTATAGTCTCGTCTGCTCGTGCGACCGGCCTGTCTCGTCTCATATCGATCTCTCCAAGAAGCTCATGGATGGAGATGGAGGCCTTCACGTCGACCAAGGCCAACAGTCCGGCCAAGCCCCGGATGGCCTATGAGAAGGCGTGACTCCCACCACGCGACCGCGCGCGCGCTTCTCCACCGCATGTGTTGTTTCGGGGACCGGGTGGGTGGACGAGACACACGAAACGCGACGGTCCGAGGCGAAGGAAGGAAGGCAAGATCGAATGGTGGACACTTGGATAAGTTTGGGACACCATGGAGATCCATGGCAAATTGGTTTGGAGTTTGGATGGTTTGGGATGGTGAAGAGCTTGGGACGCAGTTTTGTCCATCAGCAACGTAATAATCGTTGCTAAAGAAGCCTGCTGTTCTCCAACTGGACTCCAACTGCTGGGTGCCTGCATCGCACAGGAGGCCTTGTTGGACAATGTGGTGCACCACAGCAAGCCTGTTCTCCAATGCTGGAAGCCTTATTGGACATCGTATATAGTTTGCCCTTCTGACTGGGTGGTTCTTGATGTTGTGAGGATACCTGATCTGCATTCAAGAAACATGCCAGCCCAAGCAGTAGGTGGAAGAGGGGGTGGAGCAACTCATGCACTCTGATCCATCCACCCGACAAACGCAGATATCGCAGGATCTATCAGGGCCTTGTATGGCCGTATTCTGCCGGCCAAGCACGTTCTGCCGGCCAAGCACTTTCTGTGGATCCCTGAAGGCCAAAAGCGAATGGCTGTCCCCACCGAGCCACAAGGTGAATCTCTCGTGGGAGCTCCGTCGCCTTCTTCTCTCCTGCGGCAGGCGCTTTCTGCTGAGCAGCTGGGTCCAAGACATGCAAAAAAGGAAGAAACAACTAGGACCAAAACAGAAAGTCCGTTGAACATACAGTAACAGTATTTGAACTCCATCCACCAGGTATACAGTTAATCTGTTGTTGGTATCGTCTCGTGGCATCAACTTTTCGGGGATATGCACAAGTAGTCTAATCAAACAAACACATCAATCTCGTCATGAAGAATAGAAAACCACTTGGACAAAGCAACGCAAACCTACTCCGCCGATTCTGCACAATTCCGTTTGCATCTTTCTTGCTGAGGACATGCTTCCCAAATCAGGCAAAGGGAGGATGTTTTGGTCCGCGATCTGATCAAAACCTTTTGTATCCTTTCAGGACACTGGCCAGTTTGGATGCATTGCAGTTCCCTGCGTTCCACGAATCAACGCGTTCAGGCAACCTGACAGAGTCTTACTGTCTCAATTGAAGGAACAAATCTGCACCATTTGGGAGACGAACAGGCACTGCACAGGCACTGCACAGGCACTGCGGCCCCTCTCATTGCTGCTGTGTCCTCTTGGGCGGCCCCTGCCACCACTCCTCCTACCACGGCGGCTCTCACCGCAGCGGCGGCTCTCACCGCAGCGGCGGCTCTCACCGCAGCGGCGGCTCTCGCCGCGGCGGCGGCTTCTCGCCCGCCGGCTCTTGTGGCGATGCTCTGGCCAGGTGTCACTGCCATGGCGGCGTCTTACCCGGCGGCCCAGAACTGCAGCTCCTGCGGCGGCGGCGCCTGGAAGGGCTGCGTCTGTTGCGCTCCCGTACTGCGCCCTTGCGGTTGCGCTTAGGCTTCTTCCGGCGCCGCTGCCGCTGCTGCTTCTTGTGCACCGGAGCCACGAGGTCCTCCAAGGGCACATCCAAGGCAGGGTTCCTGGCCGGATCCCGCATGAACATGGCTCGTCAAGAAGCTCTTGCAAATGCGTTAGCTTGAGAGCTCACACTGCTGCAGAGAATATAAGAAAAATATATATCACTTGCACATCAAAAAAACTGCTTCAACGGCTTGTAATGCGGGCTGAGCTTTCGGCTGTTCCTTCAACACGACCCAGGGACTCAGCGTGGATGGATAGACCTCACGGCATGTCTGAATGCATCTAAAACGAAACAAACTTGGATTAACAAAAGCGCGCCACCCCCATCTGCCTGCCGCGCACCTAGAGAAGCGAAATGGTGAGTTTGAGCCAAAAAACTACGGTGAACGAATGCACTCTTCTCTCTCGTCTCATCTTTTCCCCTGGCCTAATAAAGTTGATGAATCTGTGCACGAAACAGTGCAAGCAGCTGGCATCCATCCGTTGACCCTTTTGGCTAGATCTCAAAAACTACCTCCCGCTCTGCATAGTTAGCTCACTGCTCCTTTGCGCGCTTGTTGGAAGGATCCTCATGGCCCTCGGCGCAGCGCTTCTTGTTGACGAGCAGCTCGTGAATCTTCTCTCCCTCGTCCATCTGCCTTGCTTCCAGGAGGCTGGGCTTTTGCGGCGGCTTGACGCGGCTCAGCTGCCTTCCAACTTTCAAAGCACCCGGACCTGCCCAATCACACAGGACGAAGGTCTCGTCTTCAAAGCTGTGCAACAAGACGTAATCCAGGGGCAGGGCGGCATTGGCGCTGTTCAACTGCTCGTAGAAGCGCTTATTCTTGTCGGTCGAGTCCAGGAGCTGCTTGCAGCAGCTGCACCACACGAGCGCCACTGACTCTTCCGACTGGATTTTCAGCGCGCCCTGGCACTTGCCTGGGTGCAGCACCTGCTCGCCGCAGTGATACAAGCCAGCAGCCGTGCCGGCGGCATCGCGCAAGCGCGCCTCGGCCGTGACCCTCATGGCTAGGGCCTGCTGTTGCTTGCGTGCGTCGAAGACTTTGGCCATGCGGGTGTCGGATGGCCGCAGGCACTCCGGCTGCGCAAACAGCAGGTCGTCCTGGTTGAAGTTGTGCTGCAAGGAGGCCGACATCTCGCAAGGGGCGTCTGGTGCGAAAGGGCTCCCGGCTCGTGCACAAAGAAAGGCTGCGGTGGAACTATCGATAGTAAAAAACACTCTAAAGCCTACTGCATGCGCTCTCTCTCCCCTTGTCTCTTCCGTGCTGCCAAACGCTTTTTTAGTACCATGCGACAGAGCTGGAGATTCGTGAGGAGGCCGCTCTCACCTCAGAAGTCATACAACATTTTGCGGCAGCCGCAAAGAAAAAGCACCTAGAGCCAGCATTACTTGCTATTGCCTTCTTCCCTCCCTTCCGCCTTCTTTTTTGCACGCGCGCAATCTCTCCACGTCACTTGCGGTAACCCAGAGCCCGCCCGTAGCTGTTATCGCAAGGGCTCAGAAGCATCTCCAGCAGAACCCCGCAGTCGGGGCATGCCTTGAGCAGCCAGGACTGGACGAAGTGGCTGAGCTCCGTTTCCGCGAGCTGCCGCAGGCTCAGCCAGATAATCTTGTATGCGGCCTTGCAGAGAGGCGGCGTTCCCACCGGGTCGCTCTTCTGACCTTGGCACTGCCACCAGCACCATGTGCTCCAGAAGGATCTCATCTGCTCCGGTGGCAGCGCGCAGTCCAGCCACCATGCCCTGACCGCATCACTTGGCGCGTGCAAGATGGCGCTTGCGACCACAAAATTGCCGTACTTGTGGCACAGCAGCTCTGGCAGGCTCTCCTCGGCGGCCAGTTGGCTAGCCAGTTGCGCCCGGGCCAGCTCGGACAGGTCGGCACGCTCCCAGATCCCCTGCAACACCCGGCACCCGCACTGATCTCGGGCACGAGAGCGCTTCGGCCAAGAGCTGCACCACATCCGGCGTGGCCATGCGAATGGCCAGCTGCACCACGAAATTGCCATGGGGGTGGTTGGTGAGCTGCAGCCAGCGCTTGCCCTCGCAGGCCTCCGGGTCCGCAGCCCACAAGGACGAGGCCTGAGCCAGCGAGGAAGATGTCTCTTCGGGCTGGAAGTGCAAGCAGGACTGGAGCGCTAGGCTCTTGCGCCGGTCCAGGCTGGCCAAGGGCAATCTCCGCGGCAAGCTCCTTGCGCTCGGCCGCCTCCAGTGGCAGGGAGCGCCACAACTCCAACCGCTTCTCCATAGCAATCCTGTAGAGAGCATCTCGTCCTGGAAGCGGTGGCGGGCCAATGGTATGATGCCCTTGGCACAGGCGACTTGCCGCCCGCTGGCGCCTCATGCGGCGCTGCTTCGAGTTCGAATGCTTCTCTGTGCCTCTGGCAAGCTCCGGCTCCGCAAGGGGCTCGCTGTCCGCTTCTGCTTCTTCCACACAGGGCGGGGGCTCGGCAGCTTCTTCAACGCAGGGCGCGGGCCCGTCAGCTTGTGGAGCCTGCGGGAGCATGAACGGCTCCGCGTAGACCAACATCATGCCCGTGGGGCCATTGCGCAAAGCAAGCCACCACAGGCGCCCAGCAAGGTTGCCCGCTGGAGCTGTCGAGGACGGCGCCGATCTGGCAGCAAAGCACTATTGCTGCAGGGTCCATGACTGCTGCTGCGCCACGGGCATCTCCACATCGCCCCAGTTTGCCATGGCAGATTGAAAGACTAGCAAACGAAGAGCTGAGAAGGCTGCCGGCACGAGAGACGAGTACATGCACTGTGTACTATTCATGCACCCCGCTTCAAAATAACATTCGCTTCTGAGGCTCGGGCGGAAATGCAGGATCCGTGTAGTGCTCCGCTGCGGCGGGCTCCTGGCCAAGGGGGGGGGCTGGGGCGCAGAAAGTGTCTTTTGTCTGCGCATACGCAACCAATCGTCCCTTTTTTCCTCTTGCCATCATTATAAACCGATTAGCCAATCATGCCCCAGGCGATCCACTGCTCGCGCTGCACCTTCTGGAGCTTGTCTTGGCTGGAAGCAAGCTGCTCCACCGCGTCCACAAACTCCACGCAAAAGCGCTCCTCGCCGGCGAGCCTGGAGCGCTCCGTCAGCGCCTCGAAGAAGCGGCGGATGGCGGCGGCGGAGAGGCCAATCATGCGGGGCACGTTCCAGCTGGCGTACAGTGAAGCGAGAAAGTCACCCCTTATAATCGTCCCTTTGAGGACTTTCCCAATGTGAACGCACCTTTGAAAAAGTCACCCCTAAGTCATCCCTTGGTTCTCTCCCCAATGTGAACGCTGCCAGTTGCACACCCTTTCTTCGCCAAGTCACTTCAGATCGCTCAAGCGGATGTATCGAGATTTGTACTCATCCCTCCAAAAAGTCAGAAATTTCTTGCGAGCACTGGAACTTCTAAAATCGTTCTCAGTCCTGTCCCAGGAGGTTGAACGAAAGTATTTCGACAAGGGCTGACCTCTGGGTTTCTTTTCACAAAGGTGTGCCACATAGTGCTCTATAATTTCGACACTTTGCAATGCGTGAGCTCTGCTTCTTTGAAGACATGCTCGAGCAAAGAGACGATTCCCGCCGGAGTGTCGATGTCAAACTCCTCATCCTTTGGAGAGGGTTCA
The DNA here is from genome assembly GCA_963970005.1 of Durusdinium trenchii. Classification (NCBI taxonomy): domain Eukaryota; class Dinophyceae; order Suessiales; family Symbiodiniaceae; genus Durusdinium; species Durusdinium trenchii. The sequence goes on from CAXAMN010006668.1 coordinate 2,154,778, forward strand.
GAGGAAGCAGGCGGCATTGGGACAGCAGGAGTCGAAGGTGCTGCTTGGGCTTTTGGCACAGGGGTTGGTGGAACAGGTGTGGAAGCAGCTGGCACAGATGCAGCTGCGGTCGACCTTTTCCGCACTGACTGGAGCCAATCAGCTGTGTTCTCCGCAACCTTCTTTTCTTTCTCGTTCTGTGGCTCAATGCTAGGAACCATGCCTTGCAATTGCTCAAGGTGCGGGTGACTAGCTACACTTCTTCTTTCGACAGCCCGGCTTCTTGCATGACAAAACTCACTTAAAAAGGCCGTGAAAACTAGAACCCCACATTCAAGAGCTTGCCAAGGGTCTTTTGATCCAGCCTGGCTTCTTACCAGGGCCATTCAAGGCAAACTCCTCTGCGTCAAACTTCTCGTTTGCTGCGCCGCACTTGGGGCAATGCCTGTACGTCAACCGAAATAAGTGTCTGCAATTTGCCTGTGAGCAGCGCTCTTTCTTGGGACTAATCTTCGAAACAAGGTCCAGTACACCAGCACTTTTACTTTTCGGTGTTGTTTCCAGTCCTCCCCCCAGCTCGCTTGCTCTGGAAGCACTCATGGAAACGGTCCACCAAGACTTTGTTCCTGTTGACAGCTTCACCAGGAATCAGCCCTATGTGAGCCCATCCTGCGTTTCTATTCTCCTCATTCAGCCCCTCGTGCACAATGTGCCTCAGTGCTTTCAATGCTGGGAAGATCCCCAGATCTGAAGAGACTTGCCGGCCATGTTCTTGTTTGAAAGCGCTCCACATTTTGGACATGCAGCTGTGCGGCTGCATGTCTAAAGCACAAATGCACTTTGTGCAGTAAGGTGGAATGAGAAACACATCGCATCCATAGCGGGAACAAAGTACAGCGGTCTCCACACTCAAGTGTAACAGGGTTCCCCCCCCCGAATCCATCCAAAGAAGTAGGCGCTTGCTGTAATCTGGCCATCTTTCTCTCATGGGCTTCAGAAAGCAGCTTTCAACCATGGAAGCAAAGGAAACTGGAGTCTGCGCACCCGACTCATGGGCGTAGAACACTGCTTCAGGCCAAATGTCTTGCCAGTGGCGGTTCACCTGCTTGAACGGACAAACCACCCCAACAGGAAGCTTTGCTCCAGTGAGCGGAAGGAAGGAGCACACAGTTACATGCTCAAAGCTGCAAGTAGAGGAAGTGGTGGAAGCCTTACCCCTCATGCGCCGAGTCACCACGCCACGCTCATGCTGATCGGACCTGCTCAGGTTCGGTCATGGAAAACGGGGGTGTTCAACTTCATGAGCTTGGAAGACCAACTGAGATACAACAAAAGTTAGATGAAGAGAGCCTATACTCACAAAAGGCATCAAAAAAATGAAATGACAACTGGCCTGCCGCTGAAACCTTTCTCGTCGCAAACAGCCATCCTGGAACACTCACTCGGAACAAGCTTGCCCTCGTGAATTATGTGGATACGCTCACACATCTCTTCCAGGGTGCTGAATGCCTGTGCAACAATATGTGGCTCGCAGCTGGTCACTTCCACCACGGACTTTGCTTTGAGCTTGGCGAGAGACAAAGAATCACCAGGTGGCCTATGACTGGACACCCAGTCCTTGAAGCTTCTCCACAAACCACTGGACGCATACAAAGGACGAAGCTCATTGATGCGTGCCAGCAAAGCCGACTCGTCAATCCTATCCATGTCATCGAAAAGGCCCAATCTGCACATCTTCATGAGGACCTTGCTTGTCCAGTAGCCGGATGCTTTCCACCGTGTCAGAAGCATGCTCCCAGAACATACATGCAAAAAAACAAACAAAACGAACCGCGAAACAGTCAAGGGGCTATAGCTTGTTCCACCTGGTCCACGGACAATGCGGTCCCTGTCCGCTCATGAAATTGGATGAAAATGAGAAGGTCTTCCTTTTCTTGGAGGCTGAGGCTCTTGTCTGGCTTCCTTCCCATCCTGAATTCCTGAGGCAGTCGCGAGGAAAAGGCTGCTGGTAGTTCTTAGACAACTGGTACAGGCGCTTGCGATTTATGTGGAGATCTGCCAGCTCCTTCTCCGCTTGGCTCGCGTGATCAAGACCACTGCCAGGAGACTCAATAAGCATGTGTATCAAGCAATACATTTCCCACCGAGATTGATCGTGGCAACTCGGATTGCTGGCATACTCAGCGAAATCTTTGCGTAGCGTGTCCACGTTGTAGCCTGCAGGAAGGCAAATCGTTCGAGATTGGCCAGAAAACCCATGCCAAGGCTTGTCTCCCGCAACACCTCCACACTCAGAACCGGTCACAAGCTTTTCTTCTGGGGCATCGGCAGCCTTGCACTTGGAGGCAACCAGCTCTCTAAAGCACTTTTTCTGGCTGTCAGGCATTTGCTTCCAAGCATCAATGTAGCACTTCTGCTTCTTGCTGTGAGGGCCATCCAGAAAACCTTGTACACGAGCATGCCACACCATTTCGCTTTCTTTGCGCAATCTCTTCCATCCACGCTCAGGACAAGGCTCCGGTTGTTCCGCAGCTGGTTCTTTACGTTTTTGGGATTCTTGCTCTAATGGCACTGGCTTCTGTTTCTGTAGTGCAGATGCAATCGCTTCCTGAGTAGTCCAGCAAACATAGCAGCAACCCACTACAGGGCTCTTATTGTCTGCTGTGATCTCAGCTATGCACAGCACGCACTGAGCAGCACTTGCGTGCGTTTTCTGCAAGCGCCGCTGATTCAAGGAGATGTTGAAAAAGTAGCACCTCCTGCAATATTTGGCAAGCGGCGACTGGACTGTGTCATCAATGTCTAGGCCACATTCATTGCAAACTGGAGGCGGTGGATGCTCAGGAGGAGGCAGCGGCAGTTCAGATGGCAAGCTTTGTGGAACTCCTCTGCTCGGGTATTGGAAGTGTGCATCGAACTGAGGTTTTCTGGGAAGCGAACGAGATCAGCGAACGAGATGCCCCTATACAACGAGAGTGTATACTCCAATCAACCATCCAGCCAACCTTCCAGAACATGAGTTGAAGCCCTTCAAGGACAGAAAGACTTGCTCTCAAAAGTAGAACACCACGGAGTGTTCAGCATGTTCACTTCTCACCCCCCAAAACAAAGAAAGAAAGAAAAAAGAAAGTTGGACACAGCCCTCCTTGACCGGAAGAAGGCTGAGCTGATGAACTGGAAGCCTCCTTCTTGTCAGAGCCTGGTGGTTTCTCAGAATCTACAATCTTCCTTTCGAGCTTTGCTCTTAGCTCTGATAGAAGATCTTCGGAAGAATGCTCGACACCCCACTCTTGCAGGTGCAAGTGCAAATCAGTGACGCTGAGCCGCGCTATCTTTGCTCCCGAAAGTTTCTTCGGAGCCATTCCCAACTTGGAACCTACATGTTTTGAACATGATACGGTTACTGCAGCGCACCCATGAGTATCATGAAAGCGCACCAAAAGCTTTCCTTCTAAAGAAAAAGCAAAAAATATGTAAATATATAGATACAATATTCAACAGCTAAATAAAGTGTTGTACACTTATGTTTGGGTTGTTCTAAACTTTGGGTGCAGGGTGGTGGTAGTAGTAGTAGTAGTAGGAGTAGGAGTAGGAGTAGTGTAGTAGTCCTACCATGGTCAGTCTTTCTGACATGTCCTCTCTAAGGCCTGTCTCTATGCAAGGGGAGAACGACTCCAATATATATATATATATATACATACACATAAAAACCATATATATATAGTATTATATACAGAAACCCAAACAACAGCTCATCAGTGTTACAGATGGACTGCATGTGGCTCAGTAAATGTGGCCACCTGCCATCACACGTTCTCTATTTCAGCAAAAAATCATCTGCCAGGAAAGGTGGAGAAGGAAGGGTTGATTGAAACGCCGAGAGAATCGCCAACAACAAGTTCCAAGATGAATGCATCTTTTCAGCTGCGACCCCATTCAACAGCACATTGCCACAAAGCATCTTAGTTGGATGCATGGCACTGATCACAATTACACACATCTTCAGCAGATAGCTCCTCTTGGACTCTTTGGCTGACTTCCTTGACCAAGTCAAGGGCCCCTGCCTTCACCAAGAGTCTAGGACTGCGACTACACTTTAAAAGACGAGAAGTGGCTTTCCAGCATGCAAAGCAAGTGCTGCCAGTAGTGAAACGGCGGTTCTTCTGGGAGAGGCGGTACACCCAGCGCACAGCATGCTTCTTACGCCCACACAGCTTACATGCAAGGACTGCTGGAGGCACATGTCCATGAACATGGTGGTCACGAAGAGTGGTGTCAACTTCTAGCTGCTGCAAGTCGCTCAGCTTGTCAAAGACGGCTGCGTGTGACCGCAGCAGCTTTGCCACAAAGGCTTTCATCTTGTCCTCAATGGTTGGAATTTTGCAGAAACAAGTAAAAACAACACAGCCTGTGCACATGTCGGGCACACAAGCTTTCAAGGGTTTGCAGCCATCTGGAAACTGGAAACACGCGGTTCTGTTTGGATATATTCGGGCTTGGTCCACTGCCATTAAGCACAGCAAGTCTTGTTTATTTTAACCAGTAGTTCATCTTACAAAGAAGCCCAGCAAACAAAGTGGAGCAACTCTTCCTTTTTGGCTGCTTATGGGTCCTGGAGTGCATTAGGAAAGGCAAGCACTCACAATGCCAACCATTAATTGGAGGTCGCCCTATTCTACGACACACCCAAACATGGCCCTCAACAGCCTGATCCAACAAAGCCAAGCATCGGGACCTTGACCTTTGTCACACACCATTGAGAGAGAGAGAGAGTCACAGGTCAAGCAGAATCTACTGTATGTGCAATTGCTTTTGAGCAAGACCGCGGGTTTGAGGTCACAAGAGTGTTCCCCAAGCAGAACGCCAAAACATCCTATGGTTGATTCAAGAACACAGCCAATCCTTCATCTATCAAAACAGCAAGGCAACGCTGCAAAGAGACAACTTCCTGCAAACCTGTCTGCCAAGCTAATTTCAACAAACACTGGAGATGAGAGACGACTTTCACAGTTGACTGTAGCTCGTGTTGCTCGAGGCCATGATCTCGATGGCGGTGGCCTCGGTGCGAATGCCCTTCTGGAAGGCCGAGAAGTCCAAGAGCTTCTTCTCGAACACAAAGTGTTCCGCCACCTCCTCTGCGAGCGTCCGCAGCCGCTGGGGGTCCACCGCCCGGTCTTCCAAGTAGCAGGGGGCGAAGCCGCGCTTGGTGTACGCGGCCACAGGTTCCGCTTGGTCACCAGGGCCCTGGTGGCCCGGGGCAGCGCCAGCACGCCCTTGGCGGTGCAGTCCAGGTCCGCGAAGAGGAGCCTCTAGGCTGGGCAGGTAGTGCAGGATCACCTGCACGTGCCTCTCCGGCCAGCTCCTGCGCAAGGTGATGGTGTTGGCCGTACGCACCACGGGGCAGGGCTCGCCGTCCACCTCGCGCCACCGGCGGGCGGGGCACCCCCAAGGCCGCCCGGAGCAGGAGGCAGGCGCCGTGCAGCCTCTCGGTCTCCCGCCGCTCGGCCTCCGCACGGCCCTCGAGGGCCCTGGCCGCCTCTTCGGTGTAGAGGCTCTTGGGCACCGTGGCCGCCGCCAGGACCGCGGAGCTACTGATTCCGGCGAGGGGTTGGGATTTACGGCTGCTATATTCAAATCATTTCCGCATGCTGCTAAAAGCATTCTGCAGCAAAACAATGTTTTCTTGGTGCAAATAAGACGGGAAGACCCACGAAGACACGAAGACCCGCGAGATCCACGAAGACACGAAGACCCGTGAAGACATAAGGATACGAAGACGCGAAGCTCTTCTAGGTCCTTCAGGATAGCTAGCACTAGACCTTTAAGTCACATCACACTTCCTCCCTTGCACAGTCAGAGCGCAAGCGCACAGTGACCGTGCCATTTTTTTAAACCTCTCTGCCAAGGTATGTATGTCGATGTCCTAAAGATACTTGTCAGAGTCTTGTTCCAAGGCACGAGGCTGCCAACAAAACAAAACAGTGCCTCATATCATATCATAAGCCACAAACTGTTGTATAGCAAAGTTGCAACCATCAATAGTTAGTTTACAGTAAGTTGTTGATGCCAAAAAAACTATACAGAAAACCAAACGCCTTGTCAGAGAACTTGTCCCTGCTGTACTTGACTCTACACTGCTAAGTGACGCTTGCCTGAATTGCTCCACCAGGGATGCCCACGCCAATTCATCCACACTCTAACAAAACAAGTTGCCGACAAAGTTTCTAGTTACAGTGTTAGTATTGTCATGTGTGGTTGTTTGGAAACTTTGGAAACCTGCTGATATTGCCCACTTTTGGTGCAAAACCACAGTAAAGAACAAAGGTGAACACAAACAATGTTGAGCAGCTGAGCAAACCTGATCATATCATGTGACTGCAGCGTCGCTCACTCACCCACAGCTATATAGTCCACAGAGACCAAATCGCAAATCAAATCATCACACACCATGTCCTCGGACGACGAATGGGGCAGTTGTAATTGTAATTGTAATTGTGAATTGTGAGCGTGACAGGCTGACTGACAGGTCTCTCTCGAGTCTCTCTCTCTCCCCTCAAGCATTCAGAAAAGTTTCCATTGATGATTCATTGATGATGCGTGATTGTGTGAGTGATCTCGAAGTCCCGCAAATTGTTCTTTCACGTTCTTGCCCTTTTCTTTGCCTTGATTCTGGATGCTTGCCGGTGCAACGACATAGTGCAAAGATTGGAAATTAGTATAGTGCGGAAATACGGAAATCAACATGTAACATATGAAAATATTTTATGATTGAGAAACACTATTTCTTTGCGCTGATATCACTGATATCCTGAGAGCCTGAGGGTGAGACTGCAGTAGCCGTCCCGATGGTCGCTGGCCGGGCAAAGTACTTTTCGAGACACTTCAGTGGCGCTGCCTTAGCCTTGCTGCCCGCTTTTGCCTTTGCTGATGCCACTGCCGGATTTGTTTTGCGCTTTGGTTCGGGTTTGGCTTTGGCCTCGGCCCGTGCTGCCCGTGCTGGTGTGGCCTTTGCCTTTGCCTTTGGCCTTGATTTGGCCGCTGTCGCAGTGGCCTTAGCCTTAGCCTTGGCTTTCGGCTTTGCAGAGGCCACCACCCTGTCCTGTGCCTTTTCTTTTGAACTCTTGCCTTTTGGTCCTGGTTTTGGTTTGGCCTTTGGTGCCTTAGGTGCCTTTGCACTTTTCTTCGCCTCCGCATCACGCTCACTCTGTGAAGCGTCAGTGGCATCAGAATCAGAATCCTGGTCACTATCCTCAGAGTCACTGCGATCATTGTCTGAACCTTCGCCTTCGCCAACACCGGCATTGGCGACAACAGTGCTCTTTGCCGCAGCCGGAGCCGCACCTGCCGCTGCCGACTTGAGCATTTGAAGATTTTTCACGAGTACTGACTCTGCCCCTTTCATTGCGACAGGCACTACCTGCTTTGCTGCTTCGGCCATTGCCATGATCTCCCGGGATTCTTGGTCCCGGGGGCTGGCCATGGAATCTGAGCCGCAGCCTATGGCTATGGGTGCAAAAAATCCACTTTGTTGGCACTTGGCTTCAAGCACATCACAAGTCACTGCGACATCCGCTTTCAAAGCTGCTAGAGAAAGAAGGTCGTTTTCTTCCTCCTCGTCCTCGTCTGATGCGATAATCTCAACTGAATTTGCATCAGTGACAGCATCAAATTTGTTTGGAGGCAAAGGAGCAGGCGCATCAGCATCATCGCCATCGGTCTTCACCGGTTCTGCGGCTGCGGCATCCAAATGGGCAGCCAGTGCCTGATGTGGTGCTTCGGCCGGTGTTGGTGATGGCGCTGCTGGTGCTTCAATCTGGTTGGGAGTATGCTGTGGCATTTTCGTGTGGGTGACAACCGCTGCCACTGGCATAGCCATTGCCACTGCTGCTGCTGCTGCTGTTGCTGCAGGGTTCTCTGGTGTAGGTGTCGGTGTCGGTGCAGGCGTCGGCGTAGGTGGCTCCTCTTTCTTCCAAGTAGCCGTAGCAATGGTCAATGGCCTCAGCCTGGGTGCTGCAGCTGCTGCTTTCATTGCTCCATCCTGCAGTGCCTGTAGTTGCCTCTCCCTTTTTGACTGGTACAACTTGGACAGTGTGGTGTACCATGAAGCTGCTGCCTCTCAGGGTCACAGGGTCCATAGGTCATAGTCATAGGTGATCACTAAGTTTAAAGAGATGTTAACCAATGTCCCAATTTCCCCAGTGCCTTCACATCTTCTTCCAATCTCTTTGTAGTCTGATGGCAGCAGCTGTTGTGCAAGAGAAAGTCAAGACCTTCTTGCACTTCATCACAGAACTGAGGGATGCAGTGATACCGTGAAAACCCTACCCATGTCAAGGATTCATTGACCTCCATATCATCGCCGTTGTACTCTGGGTTGGGAACGTTGAACTCTCCAATCAGACACAGTGGCGGAATCCACAACACATCTCCTGCCGTCATCACGCACCACCACCCACCATCTTTCAAAAACTCTTGGTAAGGTAAGTGCACTAAGCATTGGCATAGGTTTGGCATTGTTGGTGGTTTGTGAGCAGCTTTGACTTTCGCGATGACTGCTGTGATCTTGATGCCCACCACTAGCCTCACACCTTTGAGAAGCATTCTGCAGGAAGGAGCTAATGGCACCCCATGTGCAAAACCACAATATGACCATTCATCCCCAGAGTAGAGAAGCTTCATTGCACAGTGCCTTAGCTACGATAACTATTTGCTGATCCAAGCCAGCCAAGCGGAAGCGGCAAGAGTTTTGTGATGCACTGCATATTATTGCCAAGTAGCTTCATCAAACGGTCCAGGTCTGAAAACTGATTGGCGCTCTCTTGCATCAGCTCAAGACCAAAAAAGCTGAAGCCCAGGCGTACACTCTCTGATTGGTGAAAGACCTTAGGCTAAAAAGGAAACGCGAAGAATCCAGAATCCTGGGTCAGGACCATCTAGACAATTCAGGTTAGCTGCGTTTTGAGATGCAAAGCTTTTGCTTCTGCGCTGAAAGCAATCCTCCGGCTGCTTAATGTCATTTGCCACCTGCAAAGGGGCAGGGAAGTGGCTGTGATAGTCATAGTCTCAGTCTCAGTTGCAAAACTTATGTGTTTTGCTTTGCGTTTGATATCAAGTCGTTATGTGAACCATGCATAAAAAGGACAAATACCAAGCCTCATCCTTCCTGAAATCAAGTTCTGGGAGACTCACCTTCTCAAGGAGGTACGCACTTGCACCCTCTCCCGGGTTGGTAGGGGGATCTATGCAGATTTTCCCACCAATAGTCTCCCGGATGTGAGACTTTCCAATCTCCATGAGCAATGGCAAATCATACAAGTGCTCCATAAAGGTGGGAACTCCCAGCGTCTCATGAATTTGAATGCCATTCTCAGTCGCAGTCGATTGCATAGCCTCAGCTTGAGTGCTAACTTGGGTATCGCCACCATTGCCATTGCGGCCATCGGCTTTGCTGCTGCTGCTGTCTTGCTTTGAGTCTTTGTCTTTGTCATTCTCAACTGGAGCTTCAGCTGCTTCATTTGATCCATCATCCCGGCCCTCGCCGTCCTCGTCCCCAATTGCCTCTGAGTCTGGGCCTTCCGCAGCAGCAGCAGCTTCTTCATATTGTATTGCGCATTCCTCGGAATGGCACTCAACAAGTCTTGCCGTGGCGTTGGACAGCAGAGTAACGTAAGCGGCAAACTTCTTGTTGTACGCCTTGAATGCACCATCATCCAATTTTCCGTCAGTGAATGCATTCTTGCGAATCTGATCATCGGCTTCTGGAAGCTGCATGGGCAAATCTTTGTCCAGGGAGCTGCAGGCAAGTGAGCGGAGGCTTTCAAGCCTGGCTGAAACTACCCGGCGGTGTTTGTCCAGAAGCGGAAATTCACCAGTGGCTGCCAATTGCTCGTCCACATAGGACTCCCATTCACTGAAGTTGTCAGCCTTGGCTGACTCAGCTGCAACCAGCAGGCACAAATGGAAATGACTATATAATACTATATACTATGATTCTGATAGTATGGCAGCACTACTACGTACACAAAATTAGTAAAACACCTTTTCGATTCCTGCCTACTCTACTATGGCACCCACCAAACAATGTACAATTACACATGTCCGCTTCCTTTCTCTACCAATCCAATCAGCCAAAGCAGATAATATGACTTCATCATTCGTCATTTCGTTACACGCTTTCATTAAGTTACTGTAAATCATCTCTGACTGTCTCTGTCTCTGTCTCTGACATTTAACATTTGTTGTTGTGAGTCAGAGTTTGTGTGGCATGATGCATCCTGACAAGGCAAGAAGCGGTTGATTTTGCAAGCAAGATCTGTTTGCGCCGGAGATCAATCTGAATCAATTCTTCATCCTTCTTGGGCACGGTGGTTTGGTTCTCATTTTCTGTGAGGTCATTGTTGATGTCTCCTTTGCCTTTGCCGCGGCTGCGTCCACGTCCACGACCTCGGCCTTTGCCTTTGCCTTGTGCTCGACCTCTCCCGCTCCCGCCCTCAGTCTGAATGAAACAAATGACAATATATAGATAGATGATAGATTAACGAATGGCAAACGAACCGCCTGAACAAGTTGACAACCAACAAGGCCAGTGGTCTGTGGTCAACCACGAATTGGGCAAGACACCCTGGGTGCAGTGATTGCGATCGGTACTTGGGCACCCGGTAATACAGGCATCCCTTGGAAATGGTTCAAGCCTGAGTTGCACCACAGTCGCAGAGTCACGCTGACGCTGGAGGCTGAAGTTCAAGCCCAAACACGTGGAGTTGTTGTGTGATTCATTCACACAAGCAAATCGCATCAAGAATCAAGGGCCCACACGTCCAAAATCAAAGAGACGGGTCTCTTGGTGCAAAGACCCAGAGAGAGCGTTGGTAAAGGCTTCAGCTGGATCAATATCTTGAACGTTTGTTTTTGATACCACTTCCTGCAGTGTGAACGCAAACCAGCGAAAGTCAGTGAGTCAGTGAGTGTTCTCGTTCTAGTTCACAAGTTTGGACTTTGTTTGCTTTTCATTCAACTCCTAAACTCAACTAGAATGAATGTATCGCGGCCTTCGTATGAGCCAAAGACCTTGAAGAGCTAGCAACACTTGTCTTGAGCAGGCTGCACACTTCTTCACCATAGTCATCCTTCGCCCATATTGCATTTGGATTGCTCCTTGCACTCAACCACTCTTGCTCATATTCAGCATCAGTCCATGAGTATTTGGTCTTGAGCGTGTTGATGAACCTGAATCGGCTGGCAGTGGCAGTGGCACTAAACATGTTTGAAGTTGACACGGTCACAGAGTAGGCCCAGTGGAAGTCTAAAAATAGTACCGATTGCTTTTAAGAAGCTGTTTCTTGGTCAAAAATGGTGCTTGGTTGCCTAGCTTGACACCATCCTTGCAACTTGCTTTCTCCTCAACATTGATGTCTCTCTTGCGACCTTTGCCTCTCCCTTTGTTTTTGTGCTCCTTCACCAGCTGTCGTTTGCTCTCAGGATTCATAGATTCCCATTCGTCTTGCCGTTGCATCTTGACAAACCATGATCGCAGGCTGCGTCTCGCTCCGTGGCAATCCAAGCATCGCCTTTGTTTGCATCGGTTGCCAATAGAACAGCTCCTGTCCAATGGCATCATCTCTTCACAATCAGGACACCTCAAAGCAATCTAAGAAAGCAAAAACACTTCAGAGGGTTTGGCAACCATTTGAAGCTCGACTGCTTGACTTGGCTTGAGCGTTTATACATAATAATTGGGTCAAACTAGCAACAATGATGATTCAAATACTCTTTGGAGAAGACACTCAAACTCATTGTCTGCATGCTTCTCTTCATCGCCGCTGGCAGCAATAGTCTGAGAAGGTTCACCAACTTCATCAGCGGCAGTGTCAGTGTGAGTCCCACCATTGGCACCGATAACATCGCTGGGCTCGTTTGGGCTGTCAGCACCGCCTCCGTGTCCATGAAGTGCCGGTGTCTCTGATGTCACCGGTGTCGCTGTAAGACTCGGACT
>CAXAMN010006668.1:2186748-2209082 GCA_963970005.1 Durusdinium trenchii
CTTTGTGTGTTCCTTTCTCAACAAGGCGTGCTTGTGATTTTGCCTCGGGTGTTGCCCGGACACGGGGCGCACTTGTTGGCGGTGGCATCAAACTACCTTGCAATTGCATTGGGCTTCCCTGTGGTGCAAGCGGCGTAGTAGCGCTACGCTTGTGGAATTCAGCTGGAGCACTCTTGTTGGAAACAGCGGAGTGATCCAGTGTGCGTTTTGTGTGGCTGCTTAATGCTTGTTCTGACTGAATTTCAGATCCATGCCGCGTCCCCGAGGGGTGGTGGTGCTGCTCCTTTGTCTTCACTTGGGGTGTGCGGCACGGTGTGCGCACAAGTGCAGATTGAAGCTCTGGCGTGTCGGCAGGATCTTCCATGCTTTTAATGTGCGCCGCAACAGCGCAGTGTAGTGGGACGTCCAAGCTGCTATTGAGCTAAGAGTCAAAACGCTGCATCAACATCAAAACTCACAAAACTACCCTCACGAATTGAACGTATCACCGTAGTTGGTAGTGATGAAACATGTGAAGTCTGAAGCATGACGGATGTAGCTGATCCAGTCCAGAAACGGACAACAAGACAATGACATTGACTCAAACTTGTTTGAGATGTTTGAGCTTGAGCGAGCTAGATTGCTTGCTTGCTTGGATGACGCGTCATTTATGACTTCAAGCATGCAGGCAGGCAGGCAGTGTTATTTTGGCCACCCCGACATTGTTCTGCAGCTCAACTATTCGCTGTTACCCCTAGATGCCTGCCGCACTCACACTGACAGTTTGAGTTTGACATGTGACATCACATCACTTCACTTGAATTTGCAAAAGAACAAGGCCATCACTGCTGCTCGTCCAACCTTAGTGTCCAAATCCAGCAATCATGGCACAGTGGCACATTGCATTGCATCACTCACGTGACACCTACTCCAGCACAATCCAACAGAAAACATGACCATGGCAAGAAGCTGCTGCAGCGTGCATAGAATTTCCCGCCAGTTTGCCTTGGCCGTGCTTGTAATGGTAGGCTTGAAGGCTTGGGCTCATCATATCTCAAGACTTTGACAGTGACTTTGAGACGGTGCATACAAGGGTGCAGCAAAGCTGTTCAATAATCCTTGATTGCAGCAAAAATGCATAAAGCTGAATGCCCAAGTTTGCCGGTTGTCACGAGATTCACACCCATGCGCCGTGCAGTTTTGCACTCCACAGCCAAACCGTGCGCAAACATCAGCTCCAGCCCATCTTGGATCAAATCAAGGTTGCTGTCGTTGCACTAGACTGAAAGCCAAGTCCCTGAATTACAACATACAAGAATTCAAGACACTTATACAATATGTGCGTAGATATGATTCAATACACAAAGCTTTGAGCTTAGGAAGCGACGAATCATCCGGTTATTGGAAGTGCTCCACAGTGAAGAGCAACCAGTCGTGAGGGTTTGCAGGCAACCACTTGCGTTGCTCATTCGAGGTCGTTGGTCTGGATTTTGGCAACAGTCATATGCCAATCTTCCTGGAAACATCTTCATGTATTGATTCAGTCCTTAGTGCAATCGCTGCAGACACTATCACATGTACAACGTGGAAATCACCATTGCATATGATCATGAATCATGCCTTGCCAAGAAACGCCTTCGCTTACCTCGGCACAAGGCCTTTTGTGCTCCTGATCCTTTTGGACAAATAAGAAACATGTCCAACGTCACATCTGGTGGTTCCAAGGAGATCATACGTACAACTTCTTCCAAGCTCTTCACTTGCCTCAAAAAGACACTTTTGATGACCACACGCACACCGTCACACGCAACGTTTCAAGCACGGTGCTACACTACAACAAGCAACGCAGCCTGACACGATCTTTCAGAGTCAGGATAGTGTATCTGCGAACTCGCTGGACTGGTACTCCACAATCAGCAGCCGGGTTGATGATTGATGCTGAAACGTCATACAAACCTAAGGATGTGCGCTTGCAATTCAGCAAACACACTGGAAGAACTCGTACTTGTTTTTTGCCAAAGTGACTTGTAAGCAGCTGCAGAACCTCTTGCCATGGAAACCCCTGAACGTTCTCGTGTATCACGATGTCTGGACGACCCTGCTTGATGGACTTCAGCATCAACAGTAGATATGGAATCGTTGGTCCATTGGTACCTAGGCAAGATCCAAAGCGAGAATAGTCCTTAGTGGCCAAAATGAACAATACATAGACATTAGCTACGGTCAAGTCAAGCTGTTTCAACCTAAGTGTCTGACAACACAAGGTGAACCAGCTGCAAAGAGTTTCAGGCCACTCTGGAGTCCATGGTCTGGTTCAAACAGCCTCCGGCACTTCTTTTTACATCGTTCACACCTCAATGCCCAAAATAAACAAAATGGTCCATGCCACCACACTCACTACAAGACTTTATCAGTCAAGCTACGTGTCAAATTCATTCAGCTTGACACTGTCGTCCATAATGTTGGTATAGTCCAGCAATTCCTGAAAAGATCGCCTCAGTATGACAGCATTAACACAGTTTTTGTTATATATTGTGTTAATTTGTTTTATATTATATTAAAAGGCATTAGCACATACAAACTGTTTGTATGTGCATCCAACACAGTTTGTATGTGCATTGTATGTGAAGACTTGCGCAGGTAAAGGCAGTTTGTATGTGCATTGTATGTGCATCAATTGCACATACAAACTACATTGTATGTGCAGGCTTATTTTTTATTTATTTTTGATATAAAAATAAAAAACTCAATTTGCTAAGATGGGTCACTTCCTTGAGTACTCAATGGCAATCTGTGATTTATTCGGCATAGATCGAAGATCCTCAAGGTACATGAATCAAAGTGAGGGTCACTCGGAAATTGTCACAAGTGAAGGTCAATGAAACTCTGCTAGTGGCACCTTCAGTACTGCAACCGGATCTTTCTTTTTGGAAGCCAGCAGCTGGCACTTCTTGGGCAATGATCCCAAAGTATATTTCAATTGACCTGAGAGAAGAAAAAGTGTACAGCGGCTGACAACATATTGGGAAAAAGAAACCACCAATATGACAAATTGAATTGAAACTCCGTAGCTGTCCTGATTTCGTCACCAAATCTTTCACCTCAATGCCCTTCTTCTTCAAGAGTGTCTTTAGCTCTCTTGCTGAAACCCGGACCTTCATGGCGCTACTCTCTTGAGCTTGCCAGAATTACTGACACATACATACCAATTACCAAAAACCACACACAAACATCCTGACATTCCTTGACATGTTTCAGCTGGCCTTCTCGACGACATCCTCCGTCAACTTGTCCCGTAAGTCAGGGGGGGCCATTGCCATAATGTCTTTGAATCTACACGTGCTCTCATGGTTCATCTCCGCCATTTGACGTGCAGCTGGCGACCAATCGGCGCACGACAGGCATTCGACTGTAAGGTCCTTACGGCACAGCTGCCCAGCTGCTATTACTGCTTGCTCCGCTGTGCAGGCTCCACTGAATTCACTTCTCACCTGAATATGTGTGGCAATCGGCTTGAGATCTTTTGGAAGAAAGCCTTTGACACGCTGATTCCACGCTTGAAGTTGTACAACACAAGGACGAGGTTGGTCCATGGCAGAAGGCCTCCAATGACACACACATGTGTGTGTGTGAATCCCAAGTCTTTGGACAAGCTGCAAATGAGGAGCAAACCCTGCCTGGCCTGATGAGTTGCAAAACCGAAGAAGGCGGTGAATCATCCATGCTTCCCACGGCTGCTGTAGTTTTGATTTTGATTTCAGATTTAATGTGTCATCGTCACGATTCATACAGCACATCCAACCTAGCCCTAGCCTGGCCTGCCTAGCTTAAGCTGCAAACTTTCAAATCCCTAGCTTAAGCTGCAAGCTTTCAAACATGAAACTATTATCTTGTTTTCTTTGACATAGGGCCGTTGAGGTGTGTCAAAGTCATTGATATTCAACGACCATGTCCCGGGTTAGCAAGGTATTCTTGCAGCGGGTGGAAGAAATGCATGAGGATTGAATCTATCACCGATCGTTTCCTTGAAAACGTGCCACCAATTCCCCACAAGTTGGTGTGTATGCACCTTTCCACACACTGGGTCACAAGGGCACGCGGATCCTTCATTCTTGATGTGGAATCTGTGAGGATTTCATATAGGTGTGGCAGCGCGATTTCTACAATGGCCCTCCTGTGCATGCTGTTCCCTGGAGGAAAAAGCTCTTCAAAATTGATTCCTTGGATTCGTTGCCCTTTGCGTCCTTGCCCTTGTGCTTGACCTGATTCTGCAGCCGAAGACACACTAGGACCTGGACCATTCCCAGCAACCTCTGGAGCCTGATCCTTTCGTGATTGAGGCTCCGCATTTGCACCACTGCCACCACCAGCCTGTGAATTAAAGTCATGACCCTCCTCCTCAGCCTCCTCACGAGCTTCCTCGAGAACAAAGTTGTTGGCATCTTTCAACATTGACTGCCAATGGGATACTATTTGAGGCTGATGGAGTTCCCTCACGTGACTCACGTCCAGATCCATAGCATCAGCATCAGAATCTGAGCAAACATCAATGGACCCAGTTGGCAATTTGTTTTGCTGCATGAAGACCTTCTCAGCCTCAGCATTGTCATTGTCAGAGTCGGAAGAAATAGTCAGGAGGATGGTGTCATTTGCCTTTGCCCTTGGGATATGCTGCCTTTGCTCTAACGTCCTGCTGAAACAGTTTGGCCAGCAACAACAGCAACAATTTGAAAGCACATACAAATGTATACAGTATACAAGTGTGGATATTGTGTTTGATTTATGTTGCTGCATCCTAAACCCATGTTGCACGACATGAACTGGATCTCAGTGCGGCCCAGTCAGTCCTTTTGCGCGTCCTTTGTTTTGCTTTTGGTTCATTCTCTCTTGGGTCTTGATCAGTCTCACCTGGAATGTGCAAGTGCATTTCAAAACAAGAGGCCAGCAAACACTATTGCCTCTGTCTCTCTCCCGACCACAACAGAAACAAATGATGTGCTGTTGTCACATTCCAAGGTTCCACGAATAAACTTGATGAAGTCTGAATAGAACTCCGCTTTCTGCCGTGCAGGGACAAAGACAAGTTGGTTTGGCTGATGGATGATGGCCGCTTCAACTGCCTGAAAGTAGCCGTGAGATTGCTTGTGGTGAAACCAGCCCTCTGCTTCCAAGGCTTCCAAATTGCTACAGAAATGAACAACGAGGTCATAGTAGGTGCTGTAGTTGTTTCGTACCAGGCACCGGCGGTGGATTGACGCTTGCTTGTCCTTGTCCACCATGTTCCATCCTTTCGCTGAGAGTTCATGTTCCACCTCTAGTGTACTATGTGTGGACCGCATTGTTTGTTCAAGCTTTGGAGATTCGCAAGCGATGCCATTCTCAAGACATGCATGCACCAGAACAGTGTCGCCTGAAGGAAGCTCCTGAACAACGCCTTTGCTCCGCAGAAACTTCTTCATAGCTGGTCCGCAATTCCAACCTAACACCCCTTGATTTGTAGCTGCGTCTCTGCAAATTTCCTCTGCTTTTTTGAGCACAGCCAGTTCCTTGTGCGTAAGCCCTGGAGGTTCATCGGTGGCCTCATCCTCATCACTGGGCAGCTGGTCATACAGCATAGCTGGGTCGAAGCGGTACACTGGCTGCACCTACCAACAATGGGACTGACAGCATTTACATGGTCTCTTCAAATAGCACTTGTTTGAGGTGTGGTGTGGCGATCGATTACATAATTATGTTAAAACTGACATGTTAAAACCCTGCAAACAATATTACAGTAATCCTTCTTGCCCTATGCCATCTATGCCCTGGCCCATGCCCACGCCTCCACCTTCTCAAACTTCAACAACTTCTTCCACCGTTTCTTACCGAAGAAGAAATCCATCCGGAGTGGCTGAACTTCACCTGCGAAAGATACAAAGGGCAGCAGTTGACCATCAGGGTCCGTGTGCGCTATTCCAAGCACACTGACTGCCATAGACTTTTGCCACTCCTCAGGTTTATACCACTGGCGACGCAACGAGTATCAACAAAACGACGCAACGAGTATCAACATGAACTGACTGACTGTTATCAGCTGAGACACATCAAAGGATAAATGGCAAGCTCGCTGAAGATATTGCCGATTCCCAGGTTTCAAAGCGACAAGTCTGAACACCAAATACTCAGATTTGTTCTTTGGCAGCGCAAATACGTCGCCCTCTTGAAGGTTCTCCTCGAAAACTAGCTGCAAGTGTTCAGACTGCAACGTTGCCTTGAATGCTTTGTTGGGTCGGCCTCCAAAGCACTACACCAAACGACGTAACAAAACCAACTGGAAAAACAACAAATTATTCAAGGGCCTTTAAGGGGTAGACTCACGAGATACTGACCAAGCTAAGCTACAAGCCGGGAATCAGATTGAGACTGATGTTGTTGAAGGGAGATAGAGGTCTTCTCCAGGATTGCTGTTTCAGTAGTGACATCTTCATGGAGTTTCTCCAGGCTGTAGCCGTAAACTCTCTTCAGAAGATCGCGCCTGCAAGTCCAGTCTGAGTCTGGACCCAGCTCGCCAATGTTCATCATCAATGATTGTAGTTGCCTGCGGAACTCAGGCAAATGTAGGTCACTATGACGTGCTCGGCGAAGATCAGCCATGGTTCCTCCAGGCAGCAAAGCTCTGCCTCTTGAAATGTTCTGCTGAAGCAAATGATGTCTTCCCTCAAGCCTTTGCATGACCACTAAGCTGCTTCCATACCCAATGAACAGCTGGGTCAGCCTCGGTGAAAGACTTTTGCCATCGCACCAATCCATGAGATCCTGACGATGAGCAGAGTGCCCAAAAAAGTGCCAGGCTACCATCCCCAGTGATGATTTTGCACTGCATTGGTCATACTCTGACAGGAACCTTGCAGCTTTTTTCCTGTCTTCATCCTCAGACTCTTTGCTTTCCAAGATCAAATGATGAGCCATGGACAATAATTTGTGGGGCATTTGATCCCAGAATGACCATGCTTGTGTCCCATGCAAGATCATTTGATCCTTGCAGCTGTTGAAGGAAGTAATCAGTGATGTACTTGTCTCATCGTCCAGCTGTTGCAGCAGTATTGCAGCCTCAGGCTGCATCTTCACAAGCTTCAGATCTTCCAAAAAGCCTTTCCAGCAACCATTGGCTAAAAGGATGCCGACACGACCTTTCAAATTGCATGTTTCCAACTCTTTCTTTGCAGAGTGGTGCTGGCAGCAGCAGGTGTGGAGCGTTTTGCTTACTGATACTCCCCAATTGGATAGCGATTGCACGAGCAGACTGGTTGCCCAGAACTTAGTTGACTCCACAGAGTCCGGGTTGATAACGTCCATCAACATTTGCCAGTCCGATGTTGAAATATCACTGCTGCCATCGGCGTAGCCTTTATCCAAGAGCAAAAACTGAAACGCCTCCCGTCGATGCATCACCCAGTTGAGGGAATGGTACCTCAAATTCAACTTGGTTTGCGATTTAATGTAAACTTGTGTACACGACAGCATGCATGCATTGACATGCGCAACATATACCCAAACATAAATATATATATATATACCAAAACAAAATCCTCAAAGGCTTAGAGAATCTTCCGCTGAATTTCCCAAGTGGCACGTATTGCCATCGGTGGCTTAGCAGCTGCGGACAAGTGGTCTCAAACATGGCAACGAATGAATTCTTGAGCGCCTGGTCCTGTCAAGGTCGCCCTTGCATATTTGTTTTTGGACTGGATTGTGTCTGTGAATCCGCCTAAGGCCTGCCAAACCGTGCCCAACCCGACCCCAACCCATCCTTGATGGCGGAATTGTGCTTGACGCAGTAGTTTGCAAAGCGCAAAGATCGACCCTTGTGGCTGAAGAAGAGGCAAATCGCACGGAGGCGTGGTTCAAAATATTCAAACCAGTCAAAATGCGATTCAAAGCATTCCATCACCTTTCAGCATTAGGTATTGAGTCATTGACTGGCATTTGGAATCACAATTGGGAATATGTTACTATATTCAATGCAGACTTGAACCTATTGTATGTACTTTGTCATGTGCTTGTGCCTCCAGTAACTTGTGGCTTCTGATTCTTTTAATCTTAGAAGATTGAAAAGAAAAAGGACCAGTTGAACATGTACTAAATAGGATTGGCTGCGTGATGAAGTGAATGATCATGGTCTGGCATGAACAATGATAGGCCAAAGAGGGTCTCGTAGTGGTAGTCACGCTGAAGTGTGGACAACATCTCAGCTGGCGCTTTCCACAGTCCCGATTCAACGCCAAAGTCTGTTAATATTGAGTAGCATCTTGACAAAGTCCCAGGAAGAAACTCTGACTCAAGGGAAAGCTGGTGTAGAACTTTGCGAGTTTTATGCGCAAGCGTTGTTGATCTCGAACCCAAGACTTGCCCAGGGAGAAGTCTAGTAACAAGTTTTTCAACGCCAACATTCAAGTCCTTCCAGTAGTGAATGCCATTGGTGTAGACAATGTCCAACTCTGACATTAGATAGTCGCGGGCAAATTGAGGTGAGCTGTCTGTCCTGCCAGGTGATTCAGCTATTCTACTACCTAGTACTCTTTATGACGCCAACAACAACATCAATAGGTCAACAACAACCACTACTACCACCCCAAAGGACATGAAACACACATATATTACATACATCATATATAATATATCGGCGTCAATTGCCACACAAGACATATAGTCCTGAGGTGGCAGCACCACTGGTATTGCATAGATAGCCAATACCTGCGGCTAAAGACCATGGTGCAAAGATCAAGAGTCACTCGGTGCTCATACAGGATTGACTTCTTCGGCAAACATATTTGCTGATTCAGGATAAACTCTGCCAACGCGTTGTGCAATACCAATGTGGTGGACCTGAGCTGTCTTAGGCTGTCTTACAGCACATCTGCAATCCTTTGTCCTACGCACCAGGTGATCGATGCCAATTCACAGACCCTTTTGAACGCTTCTCCAAGTGGCTCTCTCAGGACAGACTCAAGATCATCTTTCACACGCAAGCGGTCTGACAGAAGGACTGAGTCCAACATGTAGATGGGTGAGTAAGTAAGTCCACCACATGCTCTGGACTCTTTCGATGACCTAGGTTTCTGACGGCATGCGACTCGCGACTCGCGACAGAGTAAAGTGCAGTGCAGTCAGTGAAGTCAGAATTATACATTTGCAGCAGTTAAATATGTAATCCAAACCTATGATCTATGGTAGCCTATGTTTCTAGATTGCTTAGGAAAATGAAACAAAATTGAAACTAAACTTGCAATATCTGAGAAACTTGACTGTAAGATAGGATCTGAGCACTTCCACTTGTTTGAGGCCATCCTCATTCCAGCGGCAGGCCTCTTCTAATTTGGAAAGAACAATCTCAAGCTCCAATGGATGGTTTTCCTGACTCTGACTCTGAGCTTGCACAATGGTTGAGGCTGAAGTTGATTTGTTGTTGAAATGGCGAACTTGGATTCGATGTTGATCAATGAAGTCTGGACCAAAATTGACTTTTACGCCCAAGAAGTTCTCAATCATTGACAATGTCAACGAACGCTGTGATGATGAATCTGCTGACTCCATGTCCACCTTGACTTGGGGAACCTCATTCACAAAAACTACCCCAACAACCCCAGCGCCAGCGCGAGTCTCTTCCCGAAGCACATCATGATCTTCCAATGGCAGCCTGTTGCCACTCTTTCTTCCACCCGGACCACACGCATGGACACGTGGATGAAGATCGGCTCGAAAAAGTGTTTGGGAGTTCTCAACGTCTCTGACTTCCAAAGCAGCGTACCGGCCCCGCTCACGCACCCAATAAAAGACCACTAGTTGTTGTCGAGCAACATGAGGTCGAACTATTGCTTTGCCATCTGGTGGCGAGTCGTCCATGGTTGGCCAATTCTCCGGCTGAAAGTTGAAAGCACTTTTCTGATTTCTGTACACTGCACAGTGCATCTCATCTTAGTACTAGAAACTGAATCTGAACATTTGCAAAACAACAGCAACAACAGTTCAATGTATATAAATGCTTGTAATTTGTGGCAGCCGTCTATTGTTGTAGTTGTATTGTGTACTGTGTGTGGTGTCACGCTGTGTGTGACGTGCGACGATATAAGTCCGAGCAGCCAACAGTCCAAGCAGTGACTCACATGCAAATCAATCTTTCTACTTAATGTGCAACTCAACATTCAGAAAAGCAAACGTGCAATAGTAACGGGCCTTTTTTGACTTTCACCATGTAAATGTAGATTCCCTGATTCCCTTATCCTTTCCGACAAAGGGCCTTTTCGAGCCCTGAAGTATGTGTCGCGGTCGCAAGCTACAGTCCAGTCAGTTCAGAATCTAGCTTAGCTATAGCCTATAGCCTATAGCTTGCATCTCTCCTATAGCCGCTATAGACTATGATTCTATTATTTTCCTCGACCGCGGCAGTACCTCTTTGCATCTTGACACGGTTCAACAACGTCGTCCAGCTCCTCCTCCGGAGCCTCCGCCTCTTCCTCCTCATCCTCTGCGAAGTCCTCGCCTTCGTCATTTGACTCATGGGCTGCAGGGGCTGCAGAACCATTCTTCTTGCTGCCACTATCAGAACCATCAGCGCGACCTATCCAACAATTGCGAGCCGAACAATTCGAAATACCCAGAGCCACACAGGATACTTCACAGTGTAGATGTCTCAATTTGCATGAACCGTGCAAAGCAAATACCTGGTACTGGTACTATTGTTTCCCAACAAGACAGCCCGCACCGCAGGCCTCTTTTCGTTTGTTTTGCATTCAACTGATTCTCGATCTCTTCTATCTTCTCAAGAAGCTGTTGCTCTTCACCTGACAGAGCAGCTTCACCTACCTGCCTACTGCCTACTAGATTGATTTTCTTGATAGTATGCTGAATCCAAATCCGATAACCTGCTCGCTGAATGATGTCCTGGACGCTCCGAATAGCTGCACGCATTTTATCATCACCTGCCCAAGTGACATTAGTTGCAATGATGTTGTTTCACAAGATGTATACCATGTCCATATATAGCACGGTAATAAGCATCAAATATTTCTTGGCCCAGAAGGAATGCCCACCACCTACCAGCAGGCAAACCTTTGCCGCAAAAACAAACACATCCCGAGCCTTTCATGTGTTCTTCTTCTTGTATGTTGATAGATTCCAACAGCTCTGTGACGTTCCTTTGGATCTGAAGCTTGCCTATTTGGAGCGGAGCGCGCTGGTGAAGGTGGAGGAGTACAGTACACATGAAGACAATTTATACAAAACGGCTGGTAACACGTTGTGTTTTGTTTGGTGCCTCGCTGCCGTTGCAACGCCAATTCATCTATCAAATTGTTCAAATCTTGCAAGCGCTGGTTGACTCTGTCCGCCATGGCTGCGTTCATTGATGGATGACAACACAATGAACCCCCAAGATGAAATCACATGGATTATGGATCAGAGAATTGTTTGGATCATGAGACCCCATCTTCTGTTCCCTTTTCCAAACAGAGCCACAGATGGCCGTTGGCCTGCGCGCCATTGTCAAGTGGCTAACCGCCGCCGCGCACATACAATGCACATACACTTAAATGTTATAGTTTAAAAAATCCTTCACCAAACGCCTGTTTTATTTTATTTATTTTTTTTGCTGTCCCTGACACCCGAATCGTCAAAACGCAACCTCTCAACGGAATTAGTACGCGGAGCCCGCGAAGAAGCAGTTCTCGGGCAGCGGCAGGTCCGCCGCCGCGCCGGCGAAGCAGCGGAAGAGGATCTGGAACTGCCGCAGGCTGGGCACGATCAAGACTTCGTGCTCGTCCAGCGGCGGTCTCTGGGGCACCAGGCTCCGGGGCAGCCGGGGCACCAGGCCGTACATCTTCTGCAGGTCCAGGGGGTAGAGGCTCACCAGGCCGGCCCCCGCAGCGCTCTCGCCGTGCAGGACCAGCGAGCGCTGGAGGGACTCCGCCGCGAACTGCTCTGCCATAGCTCGGGATCGGATAATCGTAACCTAGCTTTCGAGCACTAAAATCATAATATATAATGGTCTGCTTAGAGGTGCTTATAGCCAAGTAAAGTACGATCTTTAAAAGTTAAGTACATTCATATGAATGAAGTGTTAACGATCAAGTTTAACGAGTCCTTTGGTTCACAGGGTATAGTTGTCTTGAAGAAGGTTATTAAAGTTTCCTTGTGCGTGTCAAACGGATCCTCAAATGACTTGTAGGATCTGATCATTATGACCCCCGAAATAGACAAAAACAAGAAACACCATCCATCGAATCGACGATCCACAGTGCTCCACCTGAAAAGACCATGGGAATGGGCAACACATGTCAAAACCTGGAGTTCTGGTCCACCATAGCTTGAAGGTGCCAGGATGTAGGTGAGCCGCTCTGGCTTCCTCCAGTCACATCTCCACCGCTATAGGGTGCTGCCTCACCCGAGCAAAAGCACCACCCCCCGGAGACCGGAGACCGGCACCGTCCATCTTCTCCCGGTCTCCGGACACTTTGGAGTCAATGACCATGCCTGAAAGCAGAAAGGCGATGTGCGGGCGCAACTCACTGATCTCATTTCTACATCACCTCAGTAGCGGAGTGTTCTACATCACGTTGCACCTTCTGGGCGAGCAGATTCAGAGGTCTGACATATCATGACATATCTACGACAGGATTTGGGCGGCTGGCATCCCAAAGGAAGCAAGTGATGGGAAGTGGGGTGAGGCTGCGACCTGAGGTCAGTATCAAGTGAACTCCACCTCCGAGTGTCCTGTTTAGCAGACTACACCTAGTAAATTCAGCTCGAAGCGATAATGATCCCCTCCATCCCTCGTTTGCAAAGAAACTTGCATATGTGTCTTTTTTTCTCGTGGAAGGTGTTGGTAGAAAGACCTGGTTTGAAAGATGTTGCTTAAGCATCCACCCTCCGCCAGCACCGCCCTGCTGCCAAGTGACCGACACAATCCATTGACCACTTTGGAACGAGCGTGCACAGGCACGCGTGATCAGGGATCTGAGCCAAACGCTACATCACAGGAACTGACCCAAGCTGCCTGGCGCAACCACTGGGCGTGTCAATGAAGACCATACCAGCTGGACCTCTTGAGGGGTGGAATTGAGATCGAACGCCACTTTCAGAACGACCCATCCGAACCAGAGAAAAGTCTAGGGTCCATTGAGTCCCTGGATCGTACCCGGAACCCTCCACCCTTCGGTCCGACCCTGACAATCCCCATCAGACCACGTCCGACCTTGGTTCCCCGACCGAGTGGACCAACGCCAAGCGAGTGGCATCCATGGGCGGGAAGGGCTGCAAAGGACCCCAGTCCTCGCTGACGGTGTTCGGCAGTGGCTAGGAGTCACAAAAACATCTGCCGGAAATCACGAAGGGGTTTTATTCAGGAATGTTCCGGGCACCCGTATTCTCCTTCACCACCTTTTTGGAACTGGTAGAGAGACTTCCCCTGCTGAGATGGCAGTACTAGTTACCAAATGGAACTCTTCCGCAATCGTGCAAGCTGACTGGTATGTTCCAATGGAACTATTTTGGATGACTGGATGACTGACTTGACTTACTTGGAGAGGCAATTCCAAGTCAGGTCCTTTCAATTCTCCTTCAACTGGTGTGTTGTATTGTCCCAAATTCAACTGGAGCGAGCTCAAATCGACTCCCTTGGACATTTAGACACCCCATGTCTTACGAGAGGGTCCTCGAAATCTGAACTCGGTCTGTTGGTTGGCATTGTCGCGTCTGCCGAAGGTCTACCCGCATTTGGGAGGTCTAAAAAGCTCCTTCTGCCCCTTCTGGTGAGAGGAAGGGACTTCTGCAGGCAAAAACGGATCTGTCCTCCAAGGGCGAGAAGACCTCAGATTTTCACTCACCAATGGCGACGCAATTGGCGGATGCAGTTACCATCAGTTTACCCAATTGCCCAAGTCTTTTTTGGGTCTCCGGTCTTGATGTCACAGTGTTCGTATTGAAAGTGTGTGAAAAAAGTATAAATAATTGTATCTATATATATATATCTATTTGCTGTAATAGATGTTTATACAATGTGCTGTGGATCATTGATTTGAATATGGGCTCCAACTACTAATCACATGTCCACCATAATCAACAGAAATTGACAGGGGCTTGCCCAGGGCACACGGCTGGAGCTCTTCAGGGGGTTCGCGGGGGGGGACCAAGCAACAAATGAATGCAAATGACATCTATTAGGATATTGTAGCCCTAGGGCTCCAAGTACTTGGGAAGGTGCTTCGGGTGGCTTTGGAGGGTCCCGTCGTACCTTTGGAGGAGGTACGACTGGAGCCCTATAGGGTAAGACCCAATGAACCGACGGCCGACATGGATCGTCCATGTGACCGTCACCTCCGCGAACCGAACGCCGGCGGCACGGCCTTTGATCCGCTTAGACAACAAGGGCAGTCTCGGATCTCTCAAGATCACTAGGTCACTAGGGCAAAGAAACCCAGCTGGTGAAACCCTGTTTCTTTGTCCTGAAGCACACAGATTTCACACCGAGAAAAACAAAGATTTCACTGATGGCATCTCATTGCCAAATTCACCTAGTATTTTAAACAGTTGACGAAGGGTAAAGCAACACACACTTGCACGTGTTCAACCATCGCCCACTCCTAACTTAAACCTATACAGGCGGACACAATGCTATGCCAAAGACTCCGGCGCAGGTCCCAAAACAAACTCTTGGAGCAGGTCTCCACAACAGCCTTCGAACGCTTTCCCCGCCCTTCGGAGTCCTCTCCCGTGTAAAAGGCCAAACAACACCTACCGACCGATATAGGAAGATCCTGCAGCAGGAGCCTCCACCACCCAGTCCCATCAGGTCTGTGCCGAAGACCACAGGCGTAAGGTATACTGGTATATTCATGTATGGGTATATATTGGTCATTCGTGGTCACGGGTCAGGCGTAAGTGATACTCGTCTTCCTGAAGACCCGTCGTTTAACGCGTCCTGCGCTCCAGCCGAAGCGACCGGCCGTGGAAGCGGCACGGGGCAGGGTGGGATCGACCCACCGGAAGCACCTGAGAGTGGCAGCCAGGTGGACCAGGGGAATGGAGTTGGGGTGTAGTAGGTACGGTGAAAGTGGATTGTTCAATCATGTTCAATCACTACAATGTAGTAGCTACTAGATGCTAATAGGCTTCTGAAGGTGGCATGTTCTACACTACTCCAGCCATGCGGCGATAGCTGAGGTCTGAGGTGAACAATAATGTATGACAACCAAAACCGACTCTGACATGCGATGATCTTCTTGTGATCTGTTGCTTTCTTAAAGGCAAAATGGATGGCTCCATCTACCCAAACATCTATTACCCATGCGAAGTTCATCTATCGTGTTCATCTATCGAGTGTTTCGATGATCTTCATGCCCAACACAGCGTCCACCCAGGTGACGTACAGCCATTGATGGTCCCAGGACGGTGTTGCCACTCCCACGCCACTCCCACCGAAACCCGAAGAAGCAGCACCAGTCCTAGATGGGTTCTAGGTTCAGCGGAGTTTTCTGATGTGTGTTTTGTGATTGGTCGTTGGTGGGTGGCTGATTGTGAATTGGTCCCTTGCTCATTAGTTGCTTTATTTGAACATGTCGGGACCCAAAAGCTCTGAACCTCGACATGTAAGCATTCTCAGGATCAACAACCCCAAACAATCCATGTATGGAATATAATATAGTATAATATATATTATGTTCTAACTGTTTTAAGGGTCAATGTAGGTAATTGTCCCGTCATATTCCATACATGGTTGGGGAACGGGTTCAAATACCAAATTGATAGACCGCAACCAGGTCGTGCCCAGCAAGCTGAATCACCAGAAATCCTCTAGATCAAGCTGAATCACCCGATATCAGCCGATTGCAGCATCTCCAAACCAGTCCAGTAACAAAATCCTGACATCACAGCCTCCGAAACCACCAAACGAAACACACATGTATGTCTGTATGTCAAAACACTAGTAGGCTCATCTTCCCAGCATTTCGTCACATCGCCGGTCATTGATACCAAGTGATCCAAGCGGTCAATCCCCTCATTCCCATGGTTGCCGCTAAGCATCTCCAGTGGATGTGATCAAAGCGAGGCTCCTGCAGAACGCCCGGCAGGGCCTCACTGGGCGGTTCCTCTCGTGGATGGCCCAAAGGGATGGGCACACCAAAGTACTAGTTGGGGACTTGCATTGGTTTTGCATCCATGCCCTTCTCGTGTTGATGTTCTCAGTTCTGACCTTTCTCAATGTAGGCATCAAAAGGTCGAATGAATTGTCAGCTCTGAGCCTCACATGCCTGAACGGGCCCCACACAACTGTCACAAGTTCCTAAATCTTTCTCTATTTAAAATCGCACAACATCGAGTTTTTCACAAATAGCATATTGGTGGTTGAAATGAGGTTTTTTCACATTCTACGGCACAAATATGACCTTCTCGCGTCGACGTCTTTATGTCTCGTTTTTTTTGATGCGCGCGGGACATTGCGGGCATGAGGTGACCGAGCCAAGAAGCTGTGACATGGACGTCAAGCACATAGCGAAGGAAGTGCCCCAGAAAGGCGTCGTCGTGCCTGAAGAAGGCATACGCATACTTGTCGTCGTGGCTTGAGACGTAACATGGCACAATCCCCAACAGGTACTTTCTACGTTTCTATGGATGCCTGATTTAAAGACATCTTGAAGTTTGTGCCATCTACTCTGAAACCAATGTATATAGACACATGATGACACATGTACTGGATGACCCCTTGGTTTCGGCACCCGAGTGTCACCTCATGGAGTGCCACAAGAGTCGCAAGAGCATTTACTATTCAAATCGGGTAATTTTTTGGGGGGTGGTCCACTATGCCTTAGCTTACATGTTCTAAAAGAACCCTGAACAAAATAAAGCCTACATGTTCGATTTCAAGCCGCAATATTGTAAGCTTACATGTTGATGCTGATGATGATCAGCACATGAACTCTCAGCGAAGCGTCAGAAGCATCAAACTGGTCAAACAGAATACAAAGATTTGAAAAAAGAGGTAGCCAAAAAAATGCAAGCTACCACGTTACATTAACCCCCCTAAAGTAACTTCAAGCAGACTGACGTAGACCTAGGATTCCCCAGAGATTATCCAGGAACTTTCCAGGGATTGTCCATCCAAGATCTTGGAATATATCATGTCAAAAAAGGACAGGTAAGTTACAATTGTTTCACTCCCCAAGAGGCACGTAGGAAGGAGGGAACATACATTTATATACACACACACCCAACAAAGTAACTT
The DNA here is from genome assembly GCA_963970005.1 of Durusdinium trenchii. Classification (NCBI taxonomy): domain Eukaryota; class Dinophyceae; order Suessiales; family Symbiodiniaceae; genus Durusdinium; species Durusdinium trenchii. The sequence continues at coordinate 2,203,982 of CAXAMN010006668.1, forward strand.
ACCTCTTTTTTTGCGTCCACCGCCTTTTTTCCCCAGGCAAGAGGGTGGGGATATCCTAACTGCAAATGAACTTCTCAAGAAGAGGTCCTTCGTGGTACAACGTCTTGAGATGTCTGCCGAGCGCCCGAGCACGGCCAATCTTCTAGTCATCCGTGCTGACCAAGAAACATCTTGCCATCATGAGATCGAAGAAACAACTAACCATCGGTTGGAAACTAAGCAGCTGCTCCTTGCTATGAACAACATATCATACCTCATACCATACCCACATGATCGGCCCACAAATTCACACACACAAAGGACCAAAACAACCTGATGACCTCCAGCTTCGGAACGCGAGAAGACCGGTGAGACCGCGCCAGAAGATGGACTGGTCCGGTTTGCAGCTCCGCGGGATCGGCCTGCAGGTCTCCAGGAAGAGCTCCTCGAAGCGCAGCAAGGTCTCTGCTAAGGGTCGACTCAAGACCACACCACCTGGTCGGACGCTGGGGGAAGCCCTGGGGAAGCGAACGACCAACGTGGGTCGTCTTGGTGAGCAGAAAACGGGCTCGAAGTCGAAGTAGCTGTGGTTTCAAGGCGGATTCCATGGGCCAAGTAAAAGACACCATAAACACCAGCCACCAGTAGCCGAGTCTTTAAGAGTAACTCACAAGTTGCAACCCCACTGGGCCAGCTACCTTCCTGTAGCTCACCATGGCAGATTGTAGGGCCCCGTCCGTGAGAGAATTCCATGGCCAAATCCTGAAGGTGCATAATCACCGCCAAAATGGATAATGGTTACCCTATAGTTGATTCTAGTGCCATTGTGCCATCCAGAAAATCCTGCTAACCACTGCTCACCTGGCCACGCCTATTAGTAGTGAAACCGTGAACATCCTGAACTTCAACCAAGTCCTGCCAACCCACACCCTCCATCCACCCATCCACTGTGGAACCCAGTGCCGCCTCCACCGCCGGCGTGGACTTCTCCACATTGCTTCTCGAACTTGGCCTGCACGTGATGCGGAAGGCAAAATTCAGCCCCGCTGATGCTTGGGTTTCGAGCGGAGTGTGCACCGAGTTTCAGTGTCCCCCCCCAAAAAAAACTGCTCATATGTACCGGAAAGTCATGCCATGATAGCCTTCAAGCAACAAATCTGGAAGTCCATGGCAGAGTCCTCTGGAAAACACCATTTGGACATAGGTCAATTCCACTTTTGGGAGGGTGCAATGTTGTATGGCGACACCGTTGCAAACACATGATTCCTAAACGTGAGGACAACGGTCGAAACAAAAAACCAAACAAAGGGTTTCAACGTCTAAGTCTGGAAGCTTTTAGCCTAAGCAAATGCTGGATTCTGCTGGACATCTCTCATTGAACCAACAGTCCTGAGATTGATTGGGACTGCGGAGGCCCTATATGGTAATATGACTCAAGATGTCCTATTCACCAATGTGGTACAAAAGCGTGTTGTCGTTCCTTCTTTTTTTCTGAATATCAATACGTACTAGGACCCACAAGGGGTGGTAAATTGGTAAATATAATATGCTTTACTGGACACCCCTTAACCTCTAACGGGCTATTGATAGACACCCCCTGGTACTTATGTCCGCATGGTTTCCCCCTTATCTTTTGCAAAAGGAGGTGGGTGGCCCCATCGGAGCGTCGACTGCGTGAGCTGTGGCGCAGGGGGTTGAGACTTGTGACTGTACAGAGATCTGTTTCTGCGGCAATAGGTGTTTCTGGGCAGTATGTTTCGCTACGCACGAGAAGGTGAGGCGATCTGATTGGAACATTGACCAGACTCACTCTCCCGCTAGCTACACAGCCTATTTTGAATGAACATACTGTTCCACTTCCTGGGCCATCCGCTTCCATATGGATCGACTGCCTCCCTCTTTCGGTATGGTAATGTGTTCGACACTTCTCAAGTTCGGTGGGGGAGGGTACAGTACGTCGTACAGAACTTGAAAAGGTCGCAGTGGATCAGTGGGTTCAGTAGGGTTCTTGTCACCTCATAAATGGCCTTGTACATCTTGTACTGCTGGCTGCTAATTCATAGTGGAGGGAAACTTGGGGTACAACCAATTGGTAAATATGTGCAAACGAGCTGGTGCGTGCGTTCCAGGCCCTCGAGCCATATGGCACAGCAAGGTCACGGATGGAGCACCCACATAGACCCAGCTCTGAGCATCTAGGACCTGGCAGATCTGGATCTCGACATGGTGTGTGTTCAAAGAGATATACCCTCCAGAAAACAGTGCTTCAGTTGATTTGTCCTGTTGGAAGAGATCGAAACCTATGTTGCGTATCATACCGGTCCAACATTCACGCTGAAAAAAAATCTAGATTCGAAGTTTCGAAGTGGTTTCAATAAGAAAACATCTTTCTGGATCAGTTTGGCAGCAAACACAACAGAAACAGTATGCTATGTGTGCAGCTTGTGACTGCTTGGAAAGTTCTGTCTTCTGCTCTTTTGCCATGGAGGCTGCCCGGCAGTGCCCGTCACACTAGAAGATCTTTAAGGTCATCTATGTGGAAAATGTCCATTCCTCAAGAGTGAATGAAGAAGGCCGGGTTTGATTCCAATAATTTGAGGCGGTCTTAATCTTTCTTTTCACATGGGCTGAGCCAGGGACGCAAGAATGATTTTATATGTTTGATAAGTGGTTTTGCTTACTGGGGCATGTTGCAGCTCCTGTGTCAGGGCGCATGAACAGAGTGTACAATACTTGCCGAAATTGTATGTCATCAAAAACGTCTTGGCTGAGCTGCCGCGATTTGTCGGGGCTTTCAAGAACTTGGGCTACCTGCTTAGGCTTTTGACGTACGCCGACGTGCTCAGCATAACCGGGAGATGCTGCGTTCGCCACGGATCACGATGGACTTCCCAGAGCCACCATGTGGTTCCTGGATTTGGTTGGAACCTACAAACTCTCGCCAATTGATTGTGCTGCTAGGTAAGAGAAAATCAAAGTGTTTGGGTTGTAGTCCATGCTCAACGTATTTTGCAGTTGCACATTTGTCATTTGGCAAGCTTCCTGGGAGGACATCGTTGGCAATGCTATGCAAAAGAACGGGATCTGCGGAAACTCAACTGGCCAAGTGTTGGGCACGTTGGTCTCCCCAGCCAGTGTGATGCTTACGTAACTTGTTTTGTACTGCTGATGGCGGGTACTCTTCTTAACTCGAGTTTGCAAATCCAGCTGAAGTTGTGGTGCTGCGGGCACTTACAATGAAAACTTTGCATTTCAACAGGCACTGGGAAGGATTACTTATTGTAAGGTCCAATGGCTCATTCGATACCTTCTCAAAAGTTTCGGAGTTTTGAGATCCACAGAGCATTCAAATGGGTACATTTCAATCGGTCTCCTCAAGTTGTAGCGCTTTTCTATGTCGCACTTGACAATCTGTTTGGGCATCATATAGGTACAGGATGCCCAGTTTGTATAAACATTATGTAACATTCATATATAACTTATCCTGGCAGCCAACCGGACGCGTCGTCGCGGTCGTCGTTGGCTCTTCCGACTTCTTCCGGCTTCTTCACGACTGGGAGCAGCTCCGAAGGGGGAGAGGTGGATCCGTGAGGGGAGGTGTTGGGCATCACTTGAATTGTCAACGATTTGGTGAATGCCAGGGGAAGTGTTCTGGGAAGGCAGTGGGAAAAGAAAGCGCCCTGGGGAGTCTTGCGAGTCTTGCTGATTCGCTTGCAGGTAATAGGAAGAGCTTCCTTCCTCTCCTTATTCGTTCAATCGTTTGGATTGTTCACGACGTTTTGCTGGTTTATTTTTCAGTTGCATTCCCAAGTGCAGCATTTCTTGTTTTGCTGATGTTTCCCGTTTATCCTTTTTGGAAGCTGTGTTGGTCAGCTATTGAAGGGAATGGGGGAAGGAGTTGTCAGCTTCGAAAGACAGACTCACTGCGTCCGCCACATGTGATGAGTCTTGGGAAGCTGTTGCATGTGTCTATCAGCTAAACGTGGTCAGCTCTTATCCAATCTTGCGCAAGAAAAACCATGGCGGGACTCATGGCGGGTACAGGAGCGTTCGACACGCCCCGAGACTCCCGCAAACATGATGGGAACGGCCACGGCACGCAGGGAGGGGTCCAGCACCATCTGCAAGGCGGCCCTCGACTTGGTCTAGCTCCAGTCAATCTTCCCCCTGCCCTGCGATCCAGTGATTGACCGGCTGGAGGATGATCGTCGTGTGCGGCTGGACAGTCATCTGGTCTCCTTGATCGACTTCGCCCTCTTCACCGATGGCGAGATCACCGTGCTGCCAACGTTCTGGGCTGACTGTGCTCCCAGGATTGTTGGTTGGGGAACCTCCTCCATGAGGATGTGGAACGCCAACGCAATCGCTCTCCCGAACTCAGAATCCTGCAGATCCCGTGTTTCAATTCAAAGGAACGTGAATGGTCTGGGCTACGAAAAAATAATATGGATGGCCTAGCTCGGTGGCGCGGGTGAAAACACCAGCCTGGAGCTCCTTGGCCAGCTGTGAGGGGTAAATCAAGGTATCATCCTTGGCAGCACTGCGAAGTCGCAGGAGGATAAATCAATCTGAATCAAGCCAAATCCCAAACATCCTGGCTTTCATCCAAAGACTGAACAAAGCAAAGGTGTGGATCAACATCATTTTTTTTGGCTGATTGTAAACTATTAGCAAAGCCTCCTGGTCACGTTGGTCCTGTTCATTGGCGGGGGCGGGGTCACGCTAAAATCATCAAAAGTGTTTGACATACGCAACACAACACCTGTTAGGTGCATGGTATAGCGGCATAAAGGTTGACTTTCAATTTGGGGTGTGGCAGTAATTACATACCGCTGCTTCCAACAAAACACAAACAAACACATGTGCTGAAGAATGGCAATGGAAAGAAGCAAACATATGTATGAATATAGGGGCTTGGACAGGTTTGGCATCACAAACAATGTTACAATATTTATTTTAAGGCACACCTTTCTACCAGCTGCCGGCAACCAAGAATACACAGGGCATCGGACTGGACCTGGAGGAGACTTGTTGGAGTATGTTGACAGTCCTCACAGTCATGCACATCATCATCATCATCATCATCATCATCATCATCATCATCATCATCATCATCATCATC
>CAXAMN010006668.1:2212758-2231502 GCA_963970005.1 Durusdinium trenchii
CTTCCCTTCCCTTCCCTTCCCTTCCCTTCCCTTCCCTTCCCTTCCCTCCCTCCCTTCCTTCCTTCCTTCCTTCCTTCCTTCCTTCCTCCTTGCTTCCTTCCTCGCCAACCTCCTCACCAATCTTCATCGCCAATCTGCTTCGCCGATCTTGTCTGGCAAGCTCCGGATCGCAGTGTGCACCCCTGGACCTCAACCGGAAGGATCCGATCGCAGTGTGCACCCCTGGACCTCAACCGCAAGGATCCGATCGCAGTGTGCACCCCTGTTCCATCCGAGCGCAGTGTGCACCCCTGGACCTCAACGGCAAGGATCCGATCGCAGTGTGCACCCCTGTACCTCAACCGCAAGGATCCGATCGCAGTGTGCACACCTGGACCTCAACCGCAAGGATCCGATCGCAGTGTGCACCCCTGGACCTCAACCGCAAGGATCCGATCGCAATGTGCACCCCTGGACCTCAGCCGCAAGGATCCGATCGCAGTGTGCACCGCTGCACCTCAACCAGATAGTTTGCCAGATAAAATGCCAGATAGAATGCCAGATAGAATGCTGCAAGAAGATATGCCAGATAGTATGCCAAATAGTGTGTCAGATAGATTGGATAGATACATTGCCAGATAGAATGCTAGAAAATAAGCCAGATAGAATGCCAGATAAAATGCCAGATAGAATGCCAGAAGATATGCCAGATAGAATGGCAGATAGTATGCCAGACAAAATGCCAGATAGTATGCCAGACAGTATGCCAGATAGTATGTCAGATAGATTGCCAGATAGAATGGCCGATTGAATGGCAGATAGTATGCTAGATAGTTTGCCAGATAGAATGCAAGAAGATATGCCAGATAGAATGCCAGGTGAAACACGGGGATTACTTGAAGCAAGATAATTTGTTGGTGCTTTGCTGAATTCGATTTGATCCTCACCATGACATTTATACAATAAAATGTATGAATGTCATGGTGGGGATCACTCGAAGTAAAGTTGTTTTTTTTTTAGTTGTTCTTTTCTGCTAGGAAGGATGTACATGAAATCCAGTATATGCTGCCTTGTTTCAGGGGCTGTTCCTGTTTTCCCTGAAAAGCTACTATGTTTGGAGTGTCAAACATCGAATTCAAACCCCAGTGGGTGTTTCTGGTTTTGTTGCTTTATGTACAGTATGCATCAAATTATTGTCGTGTGTACCCAAATCTGCACGCATGTTTGAAGCAAGAACCATTCCGATGCAAACACTGTTTGGCAAACACAACTGACGAACATAACTTTTTGAGGATGGCTCCTCCTGTCTGCCTGGTTCATATTGACCAAACAGCACCAAAACAGGAAAGCTCCCACTCCAACCACCCTACAACTCGAGTCCGCGAGATGTACCTTGCAACAAACTCCCCCTTCTTCGTCATCAAGACATGGCCTGGTCTGGCTGGTCGGACACAGCAGTAGCATCAAAGAAAGAACACTGATTGCCCACCCCCTTGACGCATTGTCTCTGAACAAGCTGGAATTGAATCGTCCGACCGCAGTTTGGGTGGCCGAGTTCCAAAGGAAACGCACTCGGCAGTCGGTGGAGTCGAAGGGATGGCTGTCATGGCTGTAGCTTCCCTCTTGTTACTAGTGGATTCTTGTTACTACAGTCACTATAGTAGTAATGGCCTCCAACCTAATAGCAATGGCCTCCACCTAGTAGTTGAACCCCAAAACCCTTGTAGCTTGAACTCGCTGGTCGTCTGTTCTGCTCATGTTTCAGGGAGGGTTGATGGGACCCCCTGCCATGGGAGACCCTCACTCTTGAGAATACAGCCAAGACTCTTTCCAAAGGTTCTTCTTTAAGATCCCTTCAAGATTGCTGTTGCATTGGTTTGTTTTCTGCACAGTGACCACTTCGTATTGCCCGTCCAACCCAGTGTAGGTCGAAAAAACATTCACACTGTAGCAGACAAAGGGGCTCAGTTTGCCTTTAGCAACGTTTGTCATTTACCTTTGCCTAAATTTCAACATAACACCTGTTTGGCGACCAGTCAATTATGACTTTTTGACAAATATTTGTTTGCGGTCAAATTATTCAATATGCACCCATGAAGTGTTGAATTCTAAGGTTTTCATTACACTAAGAGTAGTCAAGAGTGGTTAAGAGTGGCTAAGAGTAGCTACTGGGGGGACCCTAGGTTTTCATCGCTATTTGCAGGGAATCTGGCATGGGACCCCCTCACTCTTAGCCACTCTTAGTATTGAAGCACGTCTACCCACCCAACAAAAATATTGGACCAAATGATACTATAAAATGATTGCCTTGAGACCTTGTGTCTTTGTTTACGTGTTTCCTCATCCCCACGTGCATAGTACATGTCACATTTGATACCCACCAAAGGTCCGCTGCCACCCACTGGCATTGTTGATCAGAGCCCATGGCAGGAAAGAGGTGGACTTATAACAGAGCATTCACTCTTCCAAAGCGACTCTATCACCCCAGGGTTCGCAACAGCCCCTGCAGGGGGCCCGTCTTGAGCCTCCTCCATCTCAGTAATTCAGTAGTCGACAGTGCTCAAGAGTGGTGAAGAGTAGATAAGAGTGACCTGAAAATCGCTAAGAGTTGTACGAGTAGGTTAAGAGATGTTAAGAGATGTTAAGAGTAGTCAAGAGTAGTAAAGAGTAGGTTAAGAGTACTCAAGAGTAGTTAAGAGTGTTTAAGAGTGAATAAGAGTAGTCCAAGAGTAGTTAAAGAGTAGATCACGAGTGTCCCCAGAGTCAGTTAAGAATGAGAGGGTCCCATGTGAAGGCCCCCCATGCACTCCCTGTGAATGTTTGGTGGTCTGTGGTCCACCGGTCGGCCCACCAGTTTCGACCCACAGCGGACTCAGGGTCTGAGTGGGTGAACACCAACGGCCTATCCAAACGGTCCATGCAGTCTATTCGGATGGGACCGGATCCCCCGGTCAAAGCGTCGCATTTGGCGAAACGTCTCCCTCTGGGGCACCGGAGGGCACCGGAAGGGTGAGAGATCGAGCGGAACGCACCGTCCGCCACTTGAAACATGAAAATTGAACACCCTTGAATCAATCGATATACAGTAGAAAACTCAAACCAGGATGGGAAACAACTTGGCCAATCAAATCACAAACAAAAGAAACCACTGTCATTGCATTTCGTGTGGCTCATTCATGAATCCATCCTTGTAGTTTCAAGGAAGAACATCACACACCCTTGGCCACACCCTGGCGGCCGCCTCGTCTCCCGTCCGATTGGGCACCCTGACAGAGCTTCAATGCCCAAAGAGCTGTTGCCACCTGAAGCCTCGAGGCGGGACCGGTTGGTCCGGTCTGTTCGCTTGATCACCTGGAAGAACATCATGTGGACATGGCTCTCCCCAGTTTCACTCCGGCCCATCTCGGCTGGTTCTGCACATCTTTGGCTGAGTTCCAAAAGGTACCCACTTTCTGGCTGCACTTTTTGGGTGCGAAACACTATTTCAGGAAAGGGGTGTACCAGAAGTATCGAGAGTTCGCCATCTCTGCGCCCAACTCATCAGGGCAAACTGTACGATTGACCTATTTCATGAATGGAAAAACATGCAGAAAAACACCAATGGCTCCTGGCTGGCTCCTCTCCCATGCTGGCATGTTCCTAGAGTTTGACTGAAGCGTTGTTGACGGCACACCTTTGTGCCCAACGTTTATGTGTTCTGACCTGGTCGAGTCAAACTGCAAACCGAGAAGTTGCACTACAATCCATGTCCTTTATCCAAGAACAGTAAGGGTTTCCTGTTGACTGTTCTGCAAAAAAATGCTCTGATGGCCCATGGCAAAAGCGACAGTGTAACCCACCAAAAGCAAAGTTGCTGTATGCACCTACGTACTGTATGCAGATTGCGATGGAATGCGAGGGGCCAACCAACACTCCAGCAAGCAGTGGGGATCGGATGTCCAAACAATATGTTGATGCTAGTTTGGAAAGACAACACATATCAGTCACACAAATGTACCCCACACAGCTCCTGTAATGTATATGTATACTATATACACACATTAAAACTTAAATACCATCCTAGGCAAGATACACGGAGCCAAGTTCAAAGGAACATGCACCGAGTACAGTCTGACTTGCTGGGCGGACACGTCAGGCCAAGAAATGTTGGATCATCCGTGTATATATATATATACATACATATTTGCAATCTGTCCCTTGTTCGCTTGTATGATATATGTATGTGTGTTTTCTGCGCATCAGTGGAGATCGTAAGCAGAAGTGCTGCACATAGGTGGACTGCATTCGATAGGTGAGTACCATTAGCCTATCGACAACTCGGTGGATTGCAGAGTGGGCCGAGTGTTGAGGTTTGGACCGTCACTCTCTGCATGTATATATATATATATTGTATATATATACATATTATTGTACTGTATGTATGTTTAAAGTAAACAAGAAATAACAAGAAATGTGAACACATCAAACTGCCAAGAACCACTCTTCACTTGTCCTTAAAAGATCGTAGAGGCAAAACAATGCAGCTTTTCTCGACAGCACCTCTCCTGTTCTTTTATGAGATCCGGAGGAATGATTCCCCCCAAAAGACCAGCCAGACTCAGACCATAGGAATCCAAGCAAACCAAAAACCATTCTTGGTTTTGCTGCATTGCTTCTGAAGCCAAACCATTCCTCTATGTCTGGGCCCCGTTCACAAATTGGCCCCCTCCGTGATCCCTCTGGATCCTCTGGGTGCTCCCTACCCCGGCCACAAACATGATCTCAGGCCCTGGCGCGTTCACCGAATCACCCGTTCATCGGTCTCCCGACGTGCGGATTGGGGATGGAGCGATGGGGTGGCGATTCATGGAGCGCTACGAACGAAGAAACCAGTCTTGAGGACTGTCTTGAAGGCTTTGAGCACTTGAAGCCTTTGGGTTCAGGACCTCAGGTCTGGATATATGGAGATGTTTGGGGCGCTTCCAAGAAAGTGTACCACCGAAATTGATACCTCAACCAAACGCTTGGAGAGTCTCTTCTGCCTGCGGCTTCAATCATAGTTTAACCATTGCGCACAAAGAGCTGCTAGTGGAACTTGTCTGTTAGATATTTCAGGACGCTCAAAAGTAACCATCCCAGAATCTTCCATAGACACGTTGCCAGAAACATTCCAAGAATTTGAAGAAGCTCATCACAAAATCCATGGATTCTAGTATTCAAGATAATACAACATAAATAATCCAATACATATAACATATATGTATACAGCTCAGCGGCATTGAGCTGCCCCACAGCTTTTGGCCCAAGTGTGCCGCGCCACAGCAACCTGAGGCCACAGACGAGCCGATGGCTCCGTCGGCTCCGGGGTCGGGGACCCTGGGGCAAGTTGCATCAATAGCAACATACATCATATATACCAAAACCAGGTATTCTCTACCTGCTGGTCGCCGCTCTTTCGTCACGGAAAAAGGTCATAGTCGTTTTGCACGAGTCACCATGTGAAGGGATGCCTCAGTTTCTGAGTTTTCCTCAGAGCTGTATGGGATGCCCATCTGCTCAGTCAAGATCTGCCACATTGAAAGGCATCTGACTTCATAGTCGCCGAGTCGCTTTTCTGACCCAGCTCGCCAGGAGCTGCAGCCTTCAAAAGCATCCCGGGCAATTTCATTCACAGAGTTGGGGAGAACCACGCTTGCCAAGCAGCTGCCTCTAAATCCATTATTGCAGTCACTCTTCACTCTTCAAGAAGCTACAGCACTCCAGTGGCTCCTCTAGCAGCCAAATACAGCACTCCGTGGCTGGTCGTTCCCAATTGACCAGCCACAGAGTTGGGAATGACCAGAGTGCGCTGAGCTCGGAAGGCTCGTCCACCGCTGAAGGCCGGTCCAATGGAACGTGCAGAGGGCTTGGAATAGTCAACGTTGCCAGAGAGCTGCAGCGTCATGTCAAGGCAAAACGCTCAACGCTAATCACAATGATGGTCAAAGAGTTGGATAAGGCCTGTCAAGGAGATCCAGTCTCTGAAAGCACTTTCCCCAATGTCACCTCTTATCAACTTTTTGAGTCCGGACTTGGTGACAAACATTGGCAATGTCTGTCACAGAGTTTGGAATCACCAAGTTGAGCGAGCTAAGCAAACATCATCAAAAATAGCCACGCCACTGGAATGACGAGGGTAATCAAAGAGCTCCAGTGCTGAAGGCAAACGACCCGATCGAAGCGTATTGAAATAGGGAGACCTCCCAGTTCGACCTCCTGGAAGAAAAAAGCAGAGCCACGTCGACCGTGATCTCTGGGCTTGGTGTGGCCGCCATCGCTGAGAGATCGGGCTCTGGAGCAGCTGCCCAGTATCAGAAGTTCCTGCTTCAGCAATGGTCCGAGTCCTCACTGATCAACAAACGGTGTGCACAATGCATGGCCAAGGATCATCGTTTTGGGGTCAGTAGGTCGTTCCCGACAAATGGTTTGAACCCGTTGTCCAAAAGAAAACACAGTACTATACATTACTTCGAACCTGTGACAACATAGACATTGAGAACCTGTGATGCATAGACAAATAGAACCTTTTTGGAAGCGCACCACTTAGAAGACTTAGATGATGAACCGTTATAAGAAGCCCAATGTTGTTGTGATTGTTTTGAACTCAATGTGGCCTTGGGGCAGCATCATAGAACCTGCTTCAGCATGAAAACATAAGGAAAACAAACTGACTTTGAAGACCAATAATGCTTCCAATCCTGAACAAACCTAAGAAAGCTTGCCATGTAGATACTATTTGACATCATAGCAGCTTTGACATTGGCTAGAGTCTAAACAATGGTGCAGCATCACACATTCATTCTCAAATAGCTTGTGCAACATTCAATTAGAACCACTGGAAGTTCTCAGCAGCAAGATTTGTGTGTGTGTCTCCTTTTCTTTACTGGGGGTTCTCGGGGTACATGTAACATGATTTGCCACAACACAATCAGAATCACCTTTTGGTTCGAAGTGTTTCTAGGTGGTTATACAGTCCAGGGGGTTGGATGATTGTTTCTACATGGCAGTACGTTTACAGTACTTCTTCAAGCATGTATGTTTTGAACGAGGCCTTTTCTGATACTGGTACTGCCCATGTTTGCACATTACGTACAAACATAACCAAACATAACCTTTAACTAAGTAAAATGGTGTTGACATATTTGTAGTGAACAAAATCTGTTCAGCGGTGTTAGCCACAAGGATTCCAGGATTTCCAGCGAGGGAGCTGCTAACATATCCAACTTACACCAGAATTATCTTATCTACGACCCTTCTTCCAAGACCGGCCGCAGCCACCCAAGCGGCATTCCTGGACATGTCAGCTTTGTAACATTGTATGAAAATTGTATGTATAAAAACATCGTCTGAATAGCTGAAACATTTCCAGAAAGAACCTTCAATTTGGAGTGACTCTGTTGTTCTGAAATGCAACAAGTCTCTGGTCATTCTCCGCCGACTTGGTCTTGCCGAGAACCATGTCCACCTTGCTCAGTCTGCGCGTGAGCTCATCATCACATTGATGACAGTCTCTCAGCTGCTTCTTTACAGCAAGTCCCGGATGGTCGCCTCAGGCATCATCACGTGGCATCAATTCAGGAATGACCATCCTGCAAGTCATCTGCTGCATGGTAATCTTCATCGTCACGCTTGAAGGTGAATGAGGGGTGGATGATTTGGTAAAGCAACTGATCACCTCTGCCTTTCAATACCTGTCAATGCCCAATTCTCCGGAAACTGCTTTCAGATCCAGCCCCCAGTTGAACCTCAGTGGCCGCAAATGCAAACAATGAAACCCAGCCAACGATCCGGCAGCGTCTAAATGTATCTAAATGTACGGCTCACATGAGGTATTTTTCCCATAGGTTCTTGGAATTGGCTGCTGTTCCGTTGGGGAGTTCGTCCAGCAGTTAAATCCACGCAGAACCAAGCTCTACACAAGCCAATGGCTGCAGTGACGGGAATTGGAAGACCTTCCACAAGCGACCACAGGGACCAGCGGTCCACCAATCATTGAACACACACCAATGGTGCTATGTTGCTGGGGGCAACTGATGACAAAACACCCAACTCATCAAGTCTTGCGACTGTCATACACAATAATTACCCCGTTTGGCCGCTTGAATCAGCATCTCATTTTTGACAAAACATGGCTCTTGTGACACAAGACACCCTGGGATTGTCCCAGCGGGCGGTGAAATTGAAGTGCTTTTCACTTCAGGTGACACTCAGGACAATTCTTCTCTAAGCTGCGCGATCAGCACATCACGCTTCTTGATCTCCTGCAACAATGGCTTGGACCAAAACACTGGGACCGAGGTTTTTGACGCCCCACCAGTCACCTTCACAGTCAATGAGCTCATTTAACTGGAGTTGGTCATGCAAAAGCACTACTCATGGAGGTAAGTTGGACCAGATTTGCCCCTGGGTCAGACTGGATGTTGCAGGGAAACCAGTTGGCTCACTGACGCACTCCAGTATAAGTCGTTTCCCGCGCAGTTCAGTTCAGCAAAGTCTTGACACCAAAAGCAGCAACTGCGAGTCGAAGCCGGTCAATTGCGAGTCGAAGCCTCCAGTTCAGATGAACTGGTGATTCCCTAAATAGATAGTGGCGCGGCACGGTGTCCAAGACATGTTCAGTGGGGATCTATCGGGATCTACGAACTTCTATTTAGGGGTTCTCTACATTGTTTGATAGACACTCCAGGAGTGTTTTCTTCGGGTGTACCAAATCCATCTTGCCCTAGGGCTCCAACTAGCTCCTGAGGTTTGGTGGTTGGGGTGGGTTTAGGGGTCTAACCACCTTCTGAGATGGGCCAGGATCCCTAGGGTTGGTGAAGATCTGTCCACCTGTTCACCTGTTCGGTACAGTTCACCTGTTCGGTGTTTGCGGTCTTCACCGTTGCTCACTTGCTCATGTTCAGACCAATGGTCAATCCAATCCCCAAGTCGGAAAGGCTTTGCAGGTTCTCCACGTACCTTCCGTTCGGCTTGGGTGGGACGTCGCATGTCCTCACACCGCCCATCGTCCCGCAACGCGCCGCTCAGCTCCTCCACGGTTCGCCTCCTGAAGGGACGAAGGGCGACCCATGGCGAACGAAGGGATGAACAGATGCACAAAGGAGGAGGCTTTTTGGGGGATATCGTTTGTCATGATCGTTTGTGAGTCTGGGTGAAAAACGCCAGGGTCAAGCAGTGACATTAGAAATGCCGAGAGAGCAATGAGGAATCACAAACTTAAGAACATCTTGGAACAAGATGCTGGAGAACCATTCCCACGAGATGCTTTGATAGAACATGATGGAACAAACTCGAAACAAAAGAGAAAAAAGAACGGTCCTCCAACACCACCGAACCCCTCGCTATGTGAGACTTGCATGAACTCAGCCGACTCTTCTGGACAAATGAGCACGTCCTTTGGGTCGAAAAAAGAAGAAAAGAGCTCAATAAAATGTGCCGATCACATCCTGTCACCCTGCCGGACATGTCTCATCCGCAGCGACTTTCCACAGACGTGGGCGCTGACATGCGCTGACGACCTGCAGCCAAGCGTCTCTCCATCCTTGGCCTTCTTCTGCCGCTGTCGCGCGTCCTGCAGCAAGCGCACCGCTTCACGCAGCTTCTCCATGGCCTCTTCCTCCTCCTGCGCCACGACGTCAGAGAGCTCTATCCACTCGGAGGGAAGGAGGGACGAGGTGCCCCAGATCCACTCGCTCGATACTACAAGTCGTACAGCCTGGAGTCGGTCTGAAGGGTCCACCCGGAACTCCACCCGTTCATTCTTTTCACCGCCCAGTGGATCCAGTGGATCCATACGTAGAAAACGGGGATGGAAAGGAATTCTCCCACCCTGTGTTTTGGGTGGTCATCTTATAGATATACATTCCCCCCGCCCCCCCAGGGTTCTTCACTATAAAATCCAAACACCCAAAGAAGGGATAAAAGGCTTCAGAATATAGAATCACACACCCATGGTTGCAATCTGGAACTGATAAGACATGCTCTCCCAAGGGGGCCCTATAGAATCACCTACCCTAATATCCATATCAAGTCGATATAGCTGATGACATAGAGTAGGTGGCCTAATTTTACAGTGGACACCCCAGGGTCCAGGGTGCCTTTTGAAAAGACACGTTCCTCTCTTCTTCTCGCCGAGCCCAACATACATGGTAGTTGATCATGGTTCATCTATGTTGAATCAGGACACATTTGGATGATTCTCAGAATGATTCTCTATAAAATGATCTGTATGAAATGATAAGCCACCCGGGGTGACATTATTCAATTATATAAGAGCAATGATCCAAATCATCTCATCTATAAATTCCATGCACCCATGATTTACCAAACACAGTGGTTTCTATAAAATACACGACCCCGAGGTGGGTCACTCTAAAAAACCACGCGCTGTTTTCTCCATAGTATACCCTCTACAAAATGGTCCAAATGGACCGCCGAAGGTCCATGGTTTATAGAGGAAATTCAGTCCGCTATATAACTACTGTATAGTCGTATATATATACTAATATCACTACTATATACTACTATATATATATACTATATATATATATAGCTATATAACTACTGTATACTACCGTATAGTATATAGTGATTCAAAAGAAAAGACTTGAAGCTTAGACCGTTTCGGAACGACCCTGGTTCCTTCAACGGGGATCCACTGGGATGGATACATATGCCCGGTCGAGCTTCAGGCCTGGCTGGACTCCAACCAAGCGATGTACAGTTCACATCCCGAACCAAACCATCAGAACAAAGATATGGAACCCTAAAGTGGCACAGGCTTATTGAAAAACACTTGCGGAATTCTTATCGATTCCTAGCTGAATTCAGCGCACGAAAAGCGGGCCTGGCGCGTGCAAGCGCCCGAGGCGGCTGCACCCTTCAGGACGACAGCCCTTGGTGTGCCCAGTTCGAAGGTGTTGGTCTGCGCCTGGCGAAGCAGGGCAGCTGGAACTTCCTCTGGTTGGCGGCCTATGATGGCCTGCTGGGACTCCAAGTTGGAGAAACTCGGGATTGAGGATGCTGTTGGTTGAGCGGAAGGGCTTAAGAAACTGGTTTGCTGGATTGAGGTTTGATTCTGGGTGCCTCAAAATACCAGGGTTTCTGGGGATGGGATCGTTCGTGTGGGAATTTCATGGAATTTCTATACAGAGGAGGGTGTGCAACTGGTTTTGGTTTGGCTGACAGAGTCTTTGCAACGGATCACGGTATATCCCAGGCTGGTGGTCTTGACTTATCCAGGATCACTTCTTGGGGAGGATGGGATACTTGGATCAGTTTGGATCCTTCCTGTGGAAGTCGTCGCAGTAACCTTTAAACAAACTTATACTGAAGGCGCAATAGGAACAATAATATATGTTAAGTTGCTTGGGGACCGTCGTTCGTTGTTTCGGGGGAATTAGCGCAGAAGAAGTGTTTTTGACCCTTGCGGACCTCTGAAGAATTGGTTGTTCAGAACTAAGAGAGGGTATAAAACACGTCTTGTTGTTGCGTTGTTAGTGGCAACATACGAGACCCAAAGGACTATTTCATAGGTTTGTTTGTCTCGTGAGTGGTGAGTGAACGGCCATGGTAAAAGCTTTGTAGACGTTGTAAACCTTTGTAAGTTTGTTTGTAATTCAACAACTCTGTCAACTCTTTGCAAAAGTTGCAAACTTTGTACAAAATCTTGAGACTTTGTGAAAGTTTGGTAAACTTTGTATAACTTTGTAAAAATAAAAAACTTTGTAAACGTTCTAAAAACTGTGTAAAACGTTGCTCTAACTTTGAAGAATAATTCGAAGAACTCCAAAACTTCGTAGAAGGTTTGTAAACCTTTTTACAAAGTTTGCGAATTTTACAACGTCTTAATAAAGTTTTACCAAGTTCTTACAAAGTTTTACAAGTTTAAAGGTTGACAAAGCTTACAAAGTTTGACAAAGTTTAAAAATGTTTTACAAAGTCTACAAAGTGTTGACAAAGTTTACCAAGTTTATACCAAGTTCACTACGTTTTTACAAGGCTTTCTAAGTTGGTACAAAGTTTACAAAGTTTTACACAGGTTTTATGAAGTTTGCAAAGTTTTACAACCGTTTACCAAGTTTACAAAGTTTTACAAAGTTTACAATATTTTAACACTGTTTACAAAGTTTTGGACAATTTCCAAAGTTTACCCAGTTTACAAAGGTTTTACCATTAAAAAATCAATTAAAGACGTATTGAAAGTTTTACAATGTTGCTGCAATTTTGACAAAGTTTTTACAAAGTTTACACAGTTTTAAGTATTGAAAGTTTGCAAAGCTTGTACAAAGTTTATACATTTTTTACAAAGATTGCAAATTTTACAATTTTACATGGAGTTTTTTCAAAGTGTACAAACATTTGCAAACTTTACCCAGTATTTACATAGTTTACAAAGCTTTCACAAAATTTGCAAAGTTTATAGTTTACACAGTTTTTGCACAGTATTGAAAGTTTACAACGATTTTAGAAAGCTTTGGAATTTGACAAAGTTCTTGCAAAGTTCGGAATTTACACAGTTTTTCAAATTTTAAAGAGTCTACAAAGGCTCACAAAGTGCTTACAAAGTGTTCAAAGTTTTTACAAAGTTTACAAAGTTGTACAACGTTTTTACAAAGTTTACAACAGCTTTTTCAAGTTTACAAAATTTTTACAAAGTTTACAAAGTGTTTACAACGTTTACAAAGTTTTTCAAAGTTTACAAAGTTTTTCAAAGTTTACAAAGTTTTTACACAGTTTACAAGGTTTTTACAAAGTTTTTACAAAGTTTACGAAGTTTTTACAAAGTTTACAATTTTTTTACAAAGTTTACAAAGTTTTTACAAAGCTTACAAATGGCTGGTGAAAAACACTTATGTTTGCAACAAATGACATGAAAAACACATCTTTTTAAGCAAAAAAATCGTGCAAAAACACTTCTTTCACAGAACTTTACAAAGTTTTACAAAGTTTTTACAAAGTTTACATAGTTTACACAGTTTTTACAAAGTTTACAAAGTTTTTACAAAGTTTACAACGTTCTGACAAAGTTTGCGACATTTGCCTTTTGTTACACAAATTTACAAAGTTTTTACAAAGTTTACAAAGTTTTGAAGATTTTGGAAAGTTCACAAAGATTTTGCCAAGTTTACGAAGTTTTGCAAAGTTTACAGAGTTTCAACAAAGTTTACAAAGTTTTGACAACGATTACAAGTTTTGATAGTTTATTTATTTGCAAAGTTTACAAAGTTTCTTTCTACATTTTACAAAGTTTTTACAAAGTTTGTACAGTTTCACAATTTGTAGAAAGTTTTGAGGAAATTTACAAAATGTTCAAAGTTTACAAAGTTTTCACAACGTTCACAAGGTCTTTCAAAATGTTTACAATGCTTTGACAAAGTTTGCGAAGTTTAAAAACGTTTTACAAAGTTTGCAAAGTGCTACGAAGTTTATAACGGTCTTTTTTTAAATAGAGTTTACGAAGGCCTACAACATCTAAAAGTTGTTTACAAAGTTTACAACATGTTAGTACAAAGTGTACAAAGTTTGCAATGTTTACAAACTTTTTGACAAAGTTCACAAAGTTTTGACAAAGTTTACAAGTGTTTACAAAGTTTTGACAAAGTTTTCGCATTTTACAATTTTTTACACAAAGTTTTCGCAGTTTTTTACACAGATTTACAAAGTGTACAAAGTTTTTTACAAAGGTTTACGAAGTTTAAAGTGTTTCAGTGTTTAAAAAGTTTACAATTTTAACAACAGTTTACGAAGTTTTGACCAAGTTTGCAATTTTTTCAATCTTTACACAGTTGTTGCAGAGTTTTGAAAGTTTACACAGTTTTAGAATTTCACCAAAGTTTCTACAAAGCTTACACAGCTTTTACAAAGTTTACAAAGTATTTACACAGTTTACAAAGTTCTTACAAAGTTTACAACGTTTTGCAAAGTTTTCAAGTAATAAAGTTTACAAAGTTTTGACACAGATTGAAAAAACAACGAAACTTTGTAGAAAGTTTGTAAGCATCAAACACTTTTGCAAAAGCTTTGTAAAAACTTTCAAACTCAATAACTTGGTAACAACTTTGTAAAATTCCAAAACTTGTTCAAAGCTTGATAAATGTCCAAAGCTTTGTTCAGATATCTAAAGGTTCAATACTTTGTAAAAACTTCGTAGTTCCAAAGTTTTGTAAAGTTCAATGTACTGTAAGTTTCCAAAACTTTGTGAAGTTTGTTATTTCTATTTTCAAACTTTGTAGACTTTGTTAAAACTTTGTAATGCAAAAACTCGGTAAAAAAGTGTAATTCCAAAACTTTGTCAAATTGTTGTAAAGATCCAAAACTTTGTAAACACTTTGTAGGAAGTTTGTTTGAAGACCTGCGAAAGCTGTTCAAGAAGAGCTGATCTTTGGATCAGTGAGACTGCTTGCATTTTTTTGTTAAAAAAACGGCATTTGGTGCTTGCGCTTTGGGAATTTGTGACTGATGGCTCTAGTGTTTCAGGGTATTGAGGGTGAGAAGAAGGGTCGAATGGTTATTGGTTGTGCAAGTGTTTTAAGACTTGGCCACGGAAACACCAAAACACTTCTTTCATTTTTTCCAAATAACATTGGTGCAAAACACTTCTTGCGAGCAAAAACACTAAACTCAAGCAACTTAACAATAATATAGTATAATGCTACATGCAGTACTGCAGTATCAAATCTACCGGCAACGATTCAGATTCGGAAGATCGACATGACCAAACGCCTGCATGCATGCACCAGGGATCATAATGAACTGAGAATTGTTGAGAGTCTGAGCGGGCTCGGAACTCAGTTTTCCCCAAGTACATCCAAGTATACCCTCTACACCAAGACCACAAAGCATGAGCATGGGACACATATGGACACCGTTTCTGACAAATACTTACCACCTTGCTGTAGAGGTTGTGTGAGTCTCCAGTGCACACCAGTGCACACCTCGGAAGCGGCTCGAGCCTCGGCATCCTGCACGGTGGCCGGCAGTTTCCTGGTTGGTTCACACGGCCCCGAGCACGAGGGGTCACACGAGCTCTGGAGCAAAGGACTCCTCTTCTGTCCGGTAACCGCCTCAACAGTGTTATAGGAATATCTAGGGATCTAAAATGATCTAAATAATTCGTGCCAGCCTCCTCAGGTGTGGACCAAGGGGACACATTTCACGTGGCTCAAGGGTTTCGGCCATGGATCTCCGCTCCAGCAAACCGGTGCCGTGTTTGATGAAAGCCCCCAAAATACCCGTCGTGTGTCGCAAAAAAAAGGACGATAGTAGTAAACAAGAAGCTAGTAGTAACAAGTGCCACGCTACTAGGAACAGGTGCCTTACTAGCAGTTACAAGAAGCTTTGAATTTAAATTAATTTAATTCTAATAGCTTTTTGTTACTACTAGTAAGGCACCTGTTACTACTAACGTGGCACTTGTTACTAGTAGCTTGGGGCGGCGGACCGAAGAGGCGGGTGATATATGACGCATCGAACGGAACGGCTTTCACGAACGGACGATTCGCTCTTCACTGAGCCGGACCAGCAAACGCACAAAGAAAAGGGGCACCAAAAACGGGGCACTTGCCAAAAGGAAGTCACCATCTGATGAGTCACCATTTTAGATGAGAGTCACCTCTGGCTCTTCTTCTTCGATCCCTGTGAGCTCTGGATCATTCACCGTCTGTGGAGAGGCCGAAAGAAGGAAGGCGTTCCCCAGGAATTTGCCTCGCCAAGGGCGCGAGACGAGACGAGTCAACCACGCCGGTGGGGTCTACAAACCATCGGAATCCGGGAGGCGGAAAGCCAGAACAAAGAGACCTGGTGGGAACAAAAAGACCATCATTCAGGTAGAATGCCATGAGTTGCAAGCCCATGCTTGATGACTAGTTTCCAACACATGGCAGGATTTGCGTGCTTTGGAACATATTCAGGTGTGATTCGGGTGTGGAGCATTCCAAAGATTGGAACATGCTCCCCACGTGGGCATGTTCCATCTATTGTGGTCCAGAATGGTTATAACATGTTATAACCCTACGAGTAGCATACTTTAGCCACAAGCTTTTCCTTGCACTGGACAAGGAAACCCAACGAGTTGTTCACCAAGTCCAAGTCCAACCGAACCAAGGAAACTAAGGACATCCACTTGAACCCTTGAAGGTGAAGCTGTGAAGCTCTTCCCCCCATTTGCAACAAATGCATCACTTCAAAAGTATTCAAAAGGGGCTCTTCTGTGCTGCAGCCGCCCGCAACAAAGCGGCAACAGCAGTTGTTGCATCTGCCTGGCATGCCGCATATTTGTCAGCACCAGCCTCGAACAACAATGGCACCACCTCCAAATGCCCAAAGGATTCAGGATCCCACGTGATCGTGCTCTAAAATCCACAGGATCCACATAAAATTTCAGAGACGTCCCCCAGATTCTGCACCCCAATCCCCCCAAGCTCCTGCTGCCCACCCCCTTGGGCGACGCATCGGCGCGGCGCTGGGGCGGCCTAAGGGCCCTCGTCGCAAGGCGCTGTAGGGCGAGCTCAGCTGCTTCTCCAAGAGCTGACTCAGCTCGAAAGCGCTCCGCGAATCCTCAGACACAGGAGTGGGCGGACGACTTGATTTGCGTGGGGCGTTTGGAGCGAAGGAAACGGCTGTGCCCTTGGATTTGGTCTGGACAACCAACTTATGGAATACATTGGAATACTAACCCAAAATAACGTGGAAGAAAGGCTGGCTACCGAAGGCCCGCCCCAAAACATGAACCAAGGTGACCCTTTTTTGAGCACTGGATAAGAGGTATATGTTTGCTGAACTCGATCGCCCCCGAGTGAAACCAGGCTGGAACTCGCCCTTGCTCCGATTAGCATCTTTGATGAGGCGCGCTTTGTCTGGCTGTATAGCTGTAGTTGGAATACAATTGTTCCATGTATTGTGGCATGAAAGGAATATCTGTCTGGCAAAAAAACAACAATGATGTCTGTTGTAGTCTTGCAGAGTGTTGCAACCACTCCGTACTCCCATCCCCACAACGACTCCCACGATGCGACTCAGCCGATCTGAATATCTGCCATGGCTCAGTGTGGGCACGTGGCCGCATGAGGAACTCGACGATGATGCTGCCGTTGGTCACATTGAGAACCTCCAAATCTGGGTGTGGGCCAGGCCGACTCAGACCTGTTCACAGGATCTTCACCAGAGTACCAGTACCAAAGCTTAAAGAAGCACCACAACTTACCATGCGAAGCCACCGAACTCGTGGGTCCGTCACCGTTTCACATGCGGGTTTTCGGCCCCCCACGGCTGCGAGGTTCGGTCCCCACGCCTCCACACAATTGCCATGTGCCGGAAGGCCCAAGGCAGAGCATAAACCTTTGCAGAAGAGCTGCCTGAAGCCAGGCAAATCTTTGGCGATCGCCGCGAACCTGTGTCCAGATGGCAAGAGATGGCAAGCGACCCTGACGGACCATTGATTGCGTATGGATTTCACACCAATC
Source organism: Durusdinium trenchii (assembly GCA_963970005.1). Taxonomy (NCBI): domain Eukaryota; class Dinophyceae; order Suessiales; family Symbiodiniaceae; genus Durusdinium; species Durusdinium trenchii. Next base: position 2,230,218 of record CAXAMN010006668.1, read on the forward strand.
ACATGGAAATATACTGCATTAACACTGACGCTCACTGTATTACCCAACCATCTCAAATCTCAAACATGGGTTCCACCCAAATTGTTGTCTTAGTTCGTCTGCCCACCTTTGAAACAAACGTTAAACTGGATTGACTTAAGATCAAGTCAAGTTATGTGTGTGTGCAGCAAGCGGCCCTGGTGGGTGCAGCACATATATGTACTCCGAGGGCCAGGCCAACACCGGATTGCTTGGCCGTCCATGGGTCCTTTTCTAAGGGTTTAGCCTTTGTAAAGTGGTTTAGATTGGTTTAGTAAGAAATCCCTTGCAAAACGAAAGAACCACACTCTCATTCTGAAAGGCTACATATAAGGGTGAAACACACAAAACAAAAATGCATGCTCCTCGATCTGTCCAAGAACTCATGGTTTTGTATGATCAGCCATCGATGGATGGTGTCCTGCAAATCTCCAGAGTTATCCAGCCTCAGCAAGGCACGAAAAACATCCACCAGAGGCCAGAGGTGCGGCAAAACCTGGTGGCCTAACTTCCGGCCACCTATGACTTCCACTTCCGACCACTGAGTTGAAAGGAGGTACTCAGTGGTAAACCGTCGAACCTGCTGCCCCGTCCACTTCCTACCACTGTGGTCAAAGGTTGTCTGAACCCACTGTACCATGATGTACTTGATAGACAACCTCTGGTAAAAGAAGGTGATCTTCCTGACCCAGACCGTGCCAGGCCATCTAATTACTGTAGTTACGATTGTTAAATTCTATTAAGCAAAGGCCATCCGGTAGCCATCCCATCCACACGTACCATGTGAAAGAACAACAACACGGCTTCCTGAAACTTGTGAGAGGTGCCTGGTACCATCCCAAACCGTTGTGTATCTGCATAGGCAAGCGCTTCGTCTGACTGGAGCAGTCTCAGGCTAGTGAGACATATTGTGGAAACAGCCGAGCCACGTGTAATAAGCATTGCACTACTTGGAAGGGCCACCACAATGGATCTGCTGAGCTGGAATCAGTTAAGAGCTGCCCCCTCTTCTTAAACTAGTAAATTCCGTCGAGTAAACAACATGATCAACGCGCATTCAGATCCATGCCTTCAACAAACAATCGTTTTATATTAAATCCCCTGTATATAGAATACATCAGAATACAATGCCCTATGCTATGTAGGCTTCCTGCTTACCATGGACAAACATCTGCAAACATCCGGCACAAACAACAAAAGAAAGTCGTGTCGATATATATAATCACAGCCGCTGGTCTTTTTCACGCGTTGCAGCCAGTTTGTCTGA